>LJZU01000258.1:0-36464 GCA_001513805.1 Davidsoniella virescens | reverse complement strand
TGCCTCAAGCGAAACGCTCGTGGCCATCCAGGCACAGTCTCTACCACTGCGCCACTGGGACCAGTTCGTATATTGGTTTAGATAGCTTTGTTCATTATTGTTGTATTTGTAGATACGTTTCTAAGCCGTCTACGAATTCAAAAGTAAAAACAGAATTTGGGTTTGGAGGGTGTAAGCACTCAAATTTAGTAAGTGTGGCTGTTGGAACGCCAGAACGATGCTTCATTAAAGACAATTATAAGCTGTTTAGTTTTTGTTAAACGCCATTAACGCCAATGCGGAAGAGCAACTATGCGGATATGAAAGAAAAAAATGAAACAGTACAAAATAGTATCAACAGATGTTATGCGAATAAACCAAGCCCAGTGACTACCGTTTCGCCCTACGTGCTGTAACAACAGGTCAAACAGAGAAACGGCAAGGCAAATGTTTGGCCGCTCTATGAGCAAACAAAACCCTCCCTCTTTGTCTTCGTTGATGTTTATGAGTGCAGGAGCTTGTTGCGCTTTTCCTTGCGTTTCAATCTCTCTACACGCTTCTTGTGCATCTTCGCCTCGAGTTCTTGGATGCGCTCTCTCTCAGCCTTGGCCTCGCGGCGGTCGCGAATGTTCTTGATACGGTTCTGGCGCTCTTCCTCCTTCTCCTGCTTCATCTCTTTCTCTTTGGCCTTCATGGCCGCCATCTCCAGACGCAGTTTGGCACGCTTTTCGAACGAGGTAAGACCGGAGGCGGGGCGGAAAGCCTTCTTGGGTTCGTGCCATTGCTTGCCTAAATGTAAAGAAAGGCTACTGTCAGTATATAGTGTCTAAGATATGAAAACTGGGGATGATAGACTTACCATTCTTCCGCATGCCCATGTTCTTGATAGCGCCGGTGGCAGTAGGCAGAGGGACCTCATGAGTCGCGGATTTGGTACCAACCATGATTGATATCGAGATGAAAGTGACTGTAGATAGATTTGAGACTGTTGGATTTGTCCAAGTGATTAGATTAGTGAGATATGAAAGCAAAGATAGATTTGATAGATCTCAAAAATGCCCACTCTACGTACAATCGAGTAAGCAGAAGCCCTCTACAATTATTTTGCGATGCGATAACTTTTTCCCCCACAATTATGTCTTATCGCTTATCTGTTGGACAGTCGGGCAGCCCCAAACATCTGGTAGTTATCCTCTGACACCTGGCAAGAGCTTTCTATGACCAACAGTATCCTTGCTCAAGACCCCTGTTCACTATAACTGCTTCTCTTGGTCTTACTAGGAAAGGCTCGCTTTCAGCCTTGCTATCGCATCACGAACTTTTTTTCCTTAACAAGTTGCTGTGGGATTTTCTACTAGACCCCATTACCTTCTTTACCAGACACAACACTGATATACGATAATACATGGCGACCACACAGAAACCGTCGACATCCTCTCCGGAAGGGCCACCTCCCACTCCGGACCTGGCTAGTCTTGTCGCCGCCAATACCAAGTCCTGCCGTTCTCTCTACGACTATGTCTCCGATGGAAAGCGCCAGAAACTCGACTTCTCCACCAAGCCGGATCAAACAGACGAAGACGCCGACGCAGTCGCCAATGCCACGCGCTTTCACGACGAATATGCCGCTGTCCAGACCCTTCCGCCTGCTCTAGCCGCTAAGCAACCCGTACCCGGAAAGCGCAAGATCGGCGCGCATGCCTCTGCCGCCACTGCTGCTGCCAACGGAGGCTCTACGGCCGGTGGCATGAAGCTTCTCAAAGGTCCTGCGGGCTCGTCATCGAATGCATTGGTACTCAAAGACCGCACTGGCGCACCACCAGGTGCTGCTGCTTCTGCTGGAGCTGACGCTCAAAACCACAATACTACGGCGCTCAGCCGTGCGGCAGTCTTACAGGCATCGAAGCCAGACTGGCATGCGCCTTGGAAACTTATGCGTGTGATTTCCGGTCATTTGGGATGGGTACGCAGTTTGGCTGTCGAGCCAGGCAACAAATGGTTCGCTAGTGGTGCTGGTGATCGCACTATCAAAGTATGGGATCTGGCCACTGGTGGCCTCAAAGTGACTCTCACTGGCCACATTTCTACTGTGCGTGGGTTAGCCGTCTCGCCTCGCCATCCGTACCTCTTCTCCTGCGGTGAGGACAAGATGGTCAAGTGCTGGGATCTAGAGACAAACAAGGTCATCAGACACTATCATGGTCATCTAAGCGGTGTCTACACCCTCTCGCTACATCCCACACTTGACGTGCTTGTTACCGGCGGTCGTGATGGTGTGGCTCGTGTTTGGGATATGCGTACCCGAAGCAACATCCACGTTCTCGGCGGCCACACCGGCACGGTGACCGACGTCAAGTGCCAGGACTCCGATCCGCAAGTCATCTCCTCGTCACTGGACGCCACGGTGCGACTATGGGATCTAGCTGCCGGTAAAACTATGGGCGTTCTTACTCATCACAAGAAGGGTATCAGAGCGCTTGCGCTTCATCCTCAGGAGTTCACCTTTGCCTCGGGTAGCGCTAGTGGTATCAAACAGTGGAAGTGCCCTGAGGGCGCTTTCATGCAAAACTTCGAGGGCCACAATGCCATTATCAACACCCTGGCAGTAAACGAAGAGAATGTCATGTTCTCCGGAGGTACGTGGTTTTCCCATCTTGATAAGCCAACTTGACCGAAATCATTCACCCCTGTGTGTACATGATGCTAATTTTTCTCACCCCTTCTGTAGCTGATAACGGCTCTATGAGCTTCTGGGATTGGAAAACGGGTTACCGTTACCAGAGCCTAGACACAACTACACAGCCTGGCTCTCTGGATGCTGAGGCAGGTATCATGGCATCAACCTTTGATCGCTCCGGAATGCGTCTGATTACCGGCGAGGCCGACAAGACCAGTAAGTCATTCTTCTCTTCCTTTTTGTCCATCCCCTAGGTTATCCCTAGAATGATGTGTCTTATCTTGTTATCTTATGTACTAACCCTTTTGTTTAGTCAAGGTCTGGAAGCAAGACAGCGATGCTACACCAGAAACGCATCCTATAGCGTGGAATCCTGCATTGGCGAAAAGAAGGTTCTAAGTAAGAAAATTCTCAGTTTATTAATATCTTTGCTGTTGTGTAGAGTGTCATATCATTTGTTTCTAAAGACATCATTTGGCGTTGGTGGCGTCGGCTTGGATTTTTCATACATATATCAAAGTTTGATTGTATTAATGGAACGTATATGGTTCAGAAGAGCTGACCAAAAAGCGGATTCTGATATAATAGATTATCTCGAAAAGTAAATGTGTCTATAAAACCGTGAGAAATAACATGATAATCAAAACATAGGCCGTCGACTGTCTATCTATAGTAGAGGAACACAAAAAGCAGAGGTCAAGAAAGGAAGAAGCAAAGCATTACTACCTAGTTCTGCAGATTGACGCCAAGTTCTTTGATCTCGGGATCATCGTGGAATGCCATCGTAATCTCATCATCCGAGACGGCAAGTCTTACTTTACTCGGCCGCTCGACCTTGTGAGCCTCTAAAACAATGACTCCAGCAGCCACAAGTCCTAACGCTGCGTCTTGGAAGGCCATTAGTGCTGTAGATGCCAAAGCAGCAGTTCCCTGTGGCGTCATTCGCACTGCTCCCGGACCAAGGAGACTAGAAACTAAATCTTCTGCATTTTTACCCGCCGATGTTCTCAGCATAGATCCCAATTCTGCCAGAACATCACCCATAGAGACCTCGCCTATACCGGCACGACGCAGACGGATCAATAGAGCAGACAACAGTAACTTGGGCGCTAGAGGCAATGCCCGTAGGGCTTGTTGGATAGGGTTCGAGGTTGCCTCGTTGATAGCCTGGCGGATGGTCTGGATGGTCACACGCCCAGTGCCTGCCATATTCTGGGCTCCCTTGGTTTTTGATGGTGTTTGTGGTACAGCATTGCTAGCACCAAGTTCGGCGATTTCGACTGCACGACGACAAATATCCAAGGCTCTGCGAGCATCACCAGAAACAGCAGCAACCTTTCTGCTGGCAAATTGGATGGCATCAGGTTCAACAATGCTTCCAGATACGCCTTCTAGACGGGACTGGATGATCATCATTAGCTGTTCATGGTTATAACCAGGGAAAGGAATTCGTGTGAGACCTGTAGTGCGACTTATTAGCGGCTATATATGACATGGTGGGATATCCTAAGTTTTTTATGCCGAGATTGACTTACCGAGACGACTGCTAATTTTATTGCTTAGGGTTCTTTCAGGAAGATCCATAGTGTTGGCTACAGCAAGCACAATAAGTCTTGAATGTCTAAGGGCTGGCCAATTGAAGAAGTTATACATAACTCCCTGGTTCTTCGTCACTAACTGATCAAGCTCGTCCATGAGGACAACACAAGGCACTCTTCGTGGGTTTGGTGCACTGAACTCGCGCTCTAGTAAATCGAGAGCTTGGGAGGGCGATACTCTCTCGCCCTTGAGAGCCTCCCACAGAAGCGCATAAGACTGATGGGGGTCGGTGATCTTCATACCATTGATTTCAACAAAAATGAAGTCATCCAGCTCATCATTCAAGACGCTATCCTCTAATCGAGCAATGACTTCACGGACTGTTGCTGTTTTTCCAGTGCCGGGAGTACCGCTGATGTAGATACAATTGCTAGTACCGTTTGAGATAGCCTTTTCAAGATGAAAATACACTTCTGCAAACTCGTTTTCTCGACATGGCAATGTCAAAGGAACAGCAGCTACGTGAAGCTGGGTTCTGGCCTGTTGGAAAGGAGATGCCGTGATGCTGTCCATCGAGATAACACGCGTAGCAAGAGGAGTGAACTCCAACGCTTTCTTTGCACTCCTATTGGTATATTCGCATTAGTCACGGTTGCAATCACCAGGAATTCAAGATTGTTATACTATACCTTTTGTGTTGAGATCCACCAGTAGTAGCGTTCGCATTGATTCTACGCGTCCGTGGCGTCATTGGTGTCTGTTTATCTCCTTGCTGTGCGCCTGTATTTGCCGCCAAGGCATTTGCGTTTGATTTGCGAGTCAACTTGGTGCTATCGGCAGTGTATTGTAGCAAGGCTTGAAGATCACGATATCCGCGATATATGTTCTCCCACACAAATTCATTAGAGTATGTGGTTGTACGCATATTGCAAGCACGCCGACAAATAAAGGTTTTACCAAAGTGAGGTGAACTACGCGGGATCTTTCCGGTAGGGAAAGCCTTGCGAAAGCTGGCTTCAGACATGATATTAGCCTTTCCGGAGATAGAGCCTAATGGATTGATATCAGAAGCAGCTGTGATGTAAAGCTCATTCTGTAAGGCCGGTTAGCTGCATATTCACTAGATATATATATGACATTATGAATACCCTGAACTAACCGTAAGATAATCGTGTCTCTTGCGTTCGTTGTTGCGAATCTCCTTGCCTCCAGTGAACCAGACAAATATAGCTGCCTTCTCGCCATTGTCGTCCAACGTGAAGTCACTAACAATAGCAGCCCAGGACTCACTGAGTCCGTCTGCTCGCAGCAACACGACATCGCCTAGCCAGCACTCGAACTGGCCAAGTCGTGCACCAATGATGTGATTTGATGGCCGTCTACGCTTCTTGATCTTGCCCTCCTTGTCCTCAGTATCATAGATCCAGTCCCATTCTAAATCGTCCTCGGATGACGAACCTGCCGGGATATCTGCATAGTCAGGATCCTCTTCGTCTTCTTCGAGAATCGTATGTGGCGGCAATGGTGCCGTGGATGACGGCGCAAACGCAGACGGGTTTGCGTTGCGGCTGCGACTTGGTCTGACCATGGCGGATGAATATTAAGATTGACTGACATAAAACGAAGACACGGCGTCTCTTTCTCTGATTAAAATACTATTCGTACACTAACAGTTTGCAAATTAGCTGTTGTCTGAATCGATCGTCAATACTAAGGTCCAATAGTCAAAGTAAACAAACAGAAAGTTCAGTATTAACCCATCGATAAGCTTCAGCCTTCTCCATCCCTGTAGATACCCCAGCCAATAGTGTGCGCCAATGGATACTTATTTTTATCAGCCTTGTCGCGATATGACGCGTCGGACGCGTTTCACTTAAAGTTTGCACTTGGTGGGCTCTTTTATTTTCCAATTCGACTTCCGGCAGCTACCTCTTTGATCAACGGGTTGTACGCCCCGCTCTAGACGTCCTCGACATTATAGAAAATCCGGAAGTTCATTGTCACTTTCGTTCTATATTAATCAATCTCAGGCGCAGTTTTCTCCTTCAGCAAGCATCATCTTATACGATGTAGCTAGCTTCCAGGCAGGGAATAGCGAAAATCACAACTTAAACTTCCTTTTCTGAATTATCCAAAGATTGAAGCCGTACTTATCCGATATCGTTAGTTGGAGGCTATGTTAGACTTCGCCTTGATTTCACCCTATAAACATGCAGATCTAAACATATCCAAGGCCCTATTTCCGTTGATGATAGATTTCTCTTGATCAAGCCGACAGGCGCTTCCATCCCAGACTCATCAATCACTTACGCGTAGTCACATATATGTCTACAATATCGCAATAATTGCAATAATCGCATTTTGCTAGGGGGGTCTGGGATACTAGTGTTGCTGTCAACACGTTATGCATCCACGGCTTGTGCAATGAGCCTGATGCGGGCTGTGTCGTTACTTCACCTGAAAAGAATAACGAAAGTATGCCAGTGTATATAACCATCAATCCCACTTTGAATACTAGTAGGAAGGCAATATTGAGTATCCCAAGAATACTCCTATATAGCGTTTATGATCCAACCCGACCTATCCGTTTTACAAACGGCCATGGAGGAAGAAGAAAAACTAGTCAAGCCCAAAAGCCTTCCCAGCTTCATATCATCCGACTAGCTTAGAATTATATACGATGTGTTCGGTATATTGTCTTCCAATCGTGCAGCAGCGCAGCGGTATATCATTGACGATGTTAAGTTTTCGTCTAGCATATACTGAAGCATTGATTCCAAAATTATAGTGTAGTTTATCCCCTGAACGTCCACTTCTGTATTCCCCCACCATTCTCCATCCGGAAAAATCACACCCCCTGCCTCTTCCTCCAACATTTTTTCTATCATCTATCATCATGATATTCTTTTTTTGCGACACTATCATTCACAGCTCCCTAAAATGAGTTTAGTCGCCCTATTTTTGACTTAGCCCGGCCTTTCTCATTGTTTATCTGTCGGGCTCATGGAGATGGAGATGTGTGATATTAGGAAGCTAAGATGAAAAGGGTCAATGTGACAAGTGATGTGCTCACCTGAGAAGAAAACATTGGTGTAGCATAGAGGCGTTGCAGGCGGTGTGTTGGCTTTGTTTTACTAAGGACCAGGAGGTAAGAGAAAAAAACAGAGCCTCCAGAAATACATTGTTTTAAAGATGCATGACGGTAACTATATAATAAACTAGGCTTGTATATCTGCTGGAATTTTATACCAGTATCGACGGAACTGTAGTCAACCACGCAATTCTTACCCTTTCAAGAGGCCACTTCAATAGCTCTATTCTCTTTTCCTGGTGGCTTACACGCTCAAGATCCTATTTTTAAAACTGCAATGTAGATCGGAATAGAGCTAAACGCCGTCAAACTAAGATATGCATGTGTTAAAGAGGAAAGAGACTTTGGATTAGTGATGAAAAGGAAAATCTGTATTAGTGTGATAGACAGTTTCTCGTGTATGCAAGTCTAAAGAGTCAGTTTGCGTATAAGTAGTTGTTGTGATATGCAAACTATGGCACCGCTAAGTTGTTAAGGACCTTTTCGAGATAACAGATGTATGATATACCTACAAATACTAATATATGTAAAGAGTTTTTTCCGCATTGGCCTAATAATGGTGACTTACATATACATACAATATCGACAGTTAGGTTCTTCTCCTACATAGACGCTTCTGCAAGAGAAACTCCCATGTAGCCGAATATGCATCTTAGCTATACTGATGGATCAGGATTTGGGAATGATGGACACAACAAAGAAACAAAATGGAAGAAATTATTGTTGGAATCTCTTCATGTTGTCTGTCTTCTGTCTGAAGTGTTCTCTCTATTGGGATAAGCGAGAAAGGGCTAGTCCCCTCTTTGGTCTACATTACGCTGCATATGGGGTTGGCTATTGTTCTTCTTTGGTTATTTTCCTAATTTGAGT
Organism: Davidsoniella virescens; assembly: GCA_001513805.1. Taxonomy (NCBI): domain Eukaryota; kingdom Fungi; phylum Ascomycota; class Sordariomycetes; order Microascales; family Ceratocystidaceae; genus Davidsoniella; species Davidsoniella virescens. Next base: position 28,308 of record LJZU01000258.1, on the reverse strand, counting down.
TTGTTCCTCCTTTCCAGGGCTTACGATTTATTGTGGACAAGGCATGCTACACCTTTTAATATTTTCTAACTAGGCTGAGTCTTTCCTTCTATTTCGTCCTGGTTGCGTCAAGCTAATGCAGGTTCAAATATCAAAATGAAATGATCACCTTGTTTTCCATTCTTCCAAAACAGGCCAGTTAGCAGTCTAGCAGTCTAGTGCAATGTGATGTAATGGACAATACAGTACAGATTAATTAAGTAATACCTACAAATACAGAGGAAGCATTTTAATCCCGGTCTTGAACTTGAAATTTCATTTCATTTTTTATATATGTAGTTAGCTATGGACATGATTAGTTATTATGACGTTCTTCTACAAGCATCCGTCATCAGTGCATCATTTACGCATCTGCACACTGATAGGTGGAAGATGCTCACTATGCTGAGGCTATACTATATTGTCTTGTGATATCTATTGCGTTGTTCATTTGTTTGTGCTGAGGAAAAACAGAAAATATGTATCTGTAATTGTGCATCGCGTAGTCAAGCGGTCAGGCAGGAAACATAAACCACGGACCCTGTAGACTTTCTTTTTGCTCATAATTTTACATTCACCGGCTGATGAAACACCAATATCAACATGGACAGATGCTCGCATATGTCGTGTCGAGCATGAAAGATGAGCTCTCAAAGTGGTACTGGAGGTAATTTCTAATGTATTTTATACGTGATTTAATGAACACAAAAGAGCTCAGTAATATTTATTGTTTGCATCTGCCAGTATGTATATCGTCTCCTGTGCGGACCCTAACAAATTACACACGCCAAACAGACCTACATGAACAAAATCACATGAAATAAACAGATGACTAGAAAAGGCACAATTGGGAAAAATGAACACAGAAAGATATGAAGGTAAACCCCGAAGGTCTTGTAGACACAAGACAAAACATTCGCATAAATGGAAGAAAAGTTAAAGTAAGAAGAAAGAACGCCAGAGCCCAGTGAAAACATGCCTTCAATAGACATCTGTGACACAACCAAGAAAAGAAAACCAACCAACTACACCAAGTTGAAAACAATGTGAACCCAATAAAAACCACACCAGAAGATAGATAAAAAAGAAGTAGAAGGGCTCAATAGAGAAAAACAGAGGGAACTACCTAGCTTTTCAATAAGAAATAGATAGGAATAAAGATAATGCGGATGAAGGGAGAAGATGGATGATTACCAAATGAGAAGAATAATAATGAGCAAAACGCAAACACACCTAGGGAAGGACAAGCAATAGTAGTACAAAAGGGATATCATGGCAAGGTATGACAGAAAGAAAGAGATGTGTTTGCGCTACGACTTATGAGCCGTCTGATGCTGATTGTGAAAAGTAATGTTCTCGACAATGAAGGAATAAGAAAGGAAGTTGAAGAAGGTATAACGGAAAGGTATGGAGGTAAAAGTAAGTGCGGATAGTCGTGAGTATATAGCGCGGTGAAAGCAATACGCAAATATGCCATTACGATAATTCAGTAGTAGTATGTAATGTGCGTAAGTACTGATCGACAAAACAGCTTCTGTAAAAGCGGCTGTGTGCCGGGTATATTTGTCAAGTCATAAAAAATGGTCGTGAAAGATGCATAGCTATCAAAGCTTTAATGACAAAGAAAACGATACCGGCACCAAAACAGAGATATATATGATTTACCGATCACGAGTTGCCCGGCGACTAGCGCTAGGAGGGCGGCCAAGCATTGAGTGACCTCCCATAGAAAGAGGTCTAGACAAACGCTCCTCGCTCTGTACTTTTTCAACAGTGCTAGGAAGATCACGCTCGATTGTCTGACGCTCTAAGAAGCGTCTAGACATGGGAACACCAGATTGGGGAGGGACACCGCTAAGGCGAGAGCCCATACGACGACGTGGAGGGCCGGAAGCCGCACTATTGCTTCCACCTTCTATCGACTGGATTGGAACATTGGAACTATAGTCTCCTCCGCGAGTGGTGGGACGCGTAACTTCAGTAATGGCACGAGACGGTGCACGCATACGAGGTTCATCGTCGTCTGATGCGATACCAGCGGTACCACGGCGTCCGCGCAGAAGCATAGAAGTACGACGGCCGGATTCTTCAGGTTCTTCAGTACCAGCTCTACGTGTCCGGAGTAGCATCGATGTCTTGCGACCAGAATTCTCTTCAGGCTCTTCAGTGCCAGCTCGGCGTCGAGACAAAAGCATAGATGATTTACGACCTTGCGCGGACTGTTGCGGATCAGGTGCAGAAGCAGGAAGGGGTGGCGGAGGACCAGAAGGTGACGTGGCATTGTATCTGGGCGAAGCGAGTGCAGGAGAGTTGAGCAGCTTGTTTCTTCTTTCTTCAAACTTAGAGATGGCTCGGGGACTAGTCGGAATAGTAGCAGGTGATTGTTCTACTACCACATTCTGCCTACGCTGAGTCATGATTGAACTGAATCCCTTGATCGTTGTGGGTGAAACTGGTGGCTCTTCGGCGGCCTCGATAGATTGTAGGATAATATTGCTAGAAGGTCTTTGACCAGACTCGCTGGATAAGGCGATACACAACTCAGTCAAGCAACGAACCACACCTTCGGCCTTGCGGCGAAGTTGACGGTCAGTTACTGTAGAGGAACCACCGCATCCAATAGAGCTAGCACCGCTTGAGATGGGACCTGGCTGGCCAGCAGTGCCCATCATTAGGCTTAGACTCAGTGCATCAGTGGAAGCCAGTTCTAGAGCACGATAAACCTCATTGCTCACGCTCGGCTTGGCTTGTGCCAGAGCAGCATGCAGTAGCGAAGGAGTTTCTTTTTGAGATGAGGTAGTACTAGCGTTATCAGCATTATTATAGGAGCCTGTGTTGCTCAAGATTCCATTGGTAGTAGGACGTTTTGGTGAAGATCCCGAGTTCGTCGTAGCAGCGGTGTGAGCAGTTGCTGGTCTATCGTCAGAGACCCGAGACATGGCAGAGCTAGAAGAATTAGGTAATTTTCCAGTTAACTCTAAACGGTGAATACGAGACTTGAGATCGTCCAATTCGTCCCAGACAGTTGCAGGGGCAGCGCCAGTCGATGTCGTTGAATCAGTGCCTTCCTGTGTGTTATGGTCCGGTTGGGAAGGTGATGGGTGCTGCTGGTGCTGGGGAGTCGTTGGCTGAGGAAGCGGGTGGTGGGGCAATTGGTCGGTAGTATTGCGAGGAGCAAGCGGCGACGAGTTGTAGGTTCTGCCATGGTAAGTTGTGCCAGATTTGTAATTCCCGGAGCGGCCTGTGACGATTGAGATACCTTCGGACATGGAGGGTTTGCGACGGCTGGTGTATTGAGAAGCATCAGTTGGGCTTGAGTCTTGGTGCACAAGGGAACGAGAGCCAGCCGAAGTATGAGCTCTAGTCGTAGAAGAGCGACGGCCAGAATCGTCACCAACAGCACTAACGCCAGACGAAAGGTCGCGGGCAAGGCTGCGGTAGGTGAGAGTTCGTGGCGGGCCGACGGCCGACTGGGTGTCATCGTTGGAGCGAGATCCGCGGGTGCGAGATGTTTCTTGCTGATCTGAGAGACGGCGGGAGACACGAGGCGGCGATTGTGGGACAGCGTGCGATGGAATGACAGACGAAAGAGGGCGTCGATGCGAGGCACGAGAAACGCGATTCTGAGATGGTGATTGGGTTAGCCACGGATGGGTAAATGTTGAGTGGTGCGTCGACTCTGCCATGGTGACGACAGAAACGAATTGATGGTGATAATTTGAGTAGAATGAGTGACGGAATTGTGCAATAGCAAAAGATATTTGAAAAGCAAAGATCAAGACTAATGCCGGGGCACAAGGGAGAAAAAACGAAGATGATGAAAAGCGCGAAGAATGGAATTGTGCAAGATGAGAGACGAAGGCAAAAGAAACAGCAGCGAGGGATAAATCGAATGCAATCAATAATGCACGAGAACAAGCTACCAAGCGTCAAACAAATCAACAAATTTTGGAGGCAGACTCAGCGCTGGTCCGCGAAACAATAGCGCAAACAAGAATATAGATAATAATATTGTTTCGCAAACGAATGCTTCGGGGTAACAACGCGAGCGGGAGCGTCGAGTTGCAGTAGTAGTAGCAGAAAACAATATTGAAAGTAATAGAAACCGCTACTATAATCAAATCACAGAGCGTGTTTCACTTCATTCAATTATTTGGCGGGCCCCTGGTGCCTTTGTCTTTCACCCTCTAAAAAGCTCTGTGGTGTCGCCACCGTCAATGATGCGCCAGGCCTTTGGTCACAATCACAGCACACTATGCCACCCGTACTATCTCCCTATAATTGAATGCCATAGCACATTCGAAGCGCTAGCTACAGGCTCCAACTATAGGCACAAACTACAACATTAAAACAGTGGTCTTGCAGGCCTGAATCGATGCGAAAGCCCTGGTTGGTCGCGTTGGGTTACAATGTCAAATCGAACAGATCAGTTCGTTACCTTCGACAGGGCCAAGAGAGATGGAAGGAAGGAGCCCTTCTCTGAGCAAAAGCCCAAGCGCTATCTTCCAGGCCTGTACAAGACATGGCCCAGGCTTTTTACGCTGCTGCTTACGCTTTGCCTTGAGCTGGACCTAGCGAGCTCAATTTTTTTTTGACAGACGATCCCTGCCACTGGGCCGTATTCTATACAGAAAGCCGTGAAAAAAAATCAAGGGTCTGGAAGCATCGAGATATGGCAACAAAATGACATCTGGGAAGTAAAACAGGTTGACATCGAGATATGAGGGGAAGGAAGAGTGGGATGTGTTGCATGACAACATATGCACGAAAGAATATTGGAGTTTTCTTTTATTACTTACTGTAGCGGTGGTGGGGGGTCTATTGTCGTCAGAGAAAAATCCTGCATCATCATGTGCAGCAGCCAATGTGCGACCGCTATCTTCGTGTGCTATCTTGAGGAACATGTCGCCTGTATCCTCAGTATCAATAGCAGAGTCCTGCTCGCTACGTAAATACTCGACGGGCGCCATGATGAGAGGAATGTCGTCAGAACGGCCTTCGAGTGCGTAAAGAGCTTTTTCACGCGGGTTTTTCTCGTGTTCAGGACCTTCGATTCCTGTATCGTCTTCGGGAAGTGCTATGGCTGCTGCAGTATCGAGTGATAGGCTCTTACGAGCACCTGATGAACGGAAGGTACGAATAGGTGGAACCTTGACCCCAGAGTTTGAACTAGTTGGGCTCACAGTCGAAGCAGGACTTGGTGGTGTAGGTTTAAATGCTACAGGAGGACGAGAAACTGTAATTCTCTTTTCCTCTGATGCACTTTTTGAGTGAGCTGATACACGCTCTGTCGATGATGCCCGATCCGTTCTTGTAGACGATGGTGCTGCATCCGTTTTAGGACTAGAACCTCCACTATTGCTTGCTGCTTCGACTGCAGCTTGGATACGATGCGATCTTAGAGATATAGGAGGCGCCCTTGATCCTGTGCTCGTGGTTCCAGATGAGATGAAGCTACGCCGGTTTGCACCCTTAGCAACAGTAACAAGCGTATCGGGAGCTTGCTCTGGTGCTGAAGATTGAGACGAGGATGGTGTATCAGAAGCCGTAGAGGCCAGAGGCTCGACAAATGTCACCTGTGTCGTGCGTGGTGATGTCGGGAAAGACGCAGGCCGTTTGGCTACAAGTAGGATTGGTGTGGGCTGCTTGCTAGTCTCAATTGCCGAAGTTGATGATCTGACTCGAGAGTTTGGCGTCGGCTGTTGTGAATGCGGACCTGAATGCTTCTTTACAGATTGCTGTTCTAGCAAGCTGACGTCGATCTGCTTCAGTGACTGGACAAGTTGTTGTGAATCACGGGGTTTCTTCAAAGCCGACTGAAGCTTGTGTGGCATGGACTTTGAGCTTAATGCAGGGGACTGTTCAAGACTTGGCGCAGATGCCGATGCTGAGATAGCGGTCACGATAGACGGGGCAGCCTTAGGGGGATCAACTTTCAAGGACCCTGCCGGAGCTGTGAAAGATTTTGGGAGTGAAGGCGGGCCTTTGGGTGGCACGTTCTCAGATTTTCCTCTGCGATGACTCTTAGACACTACAGACGAGCGAGTGACTGGTGGAGGAGGTGGCGGGGGCGGTAATAGTAATGGACCTATGGCATCGTCTGTAGATGGTGCCGGTGTTGGGAGATCACGATTCAAGAGGGTCGGGAGGTGTGGCTTTCCACTAGTCAGGTCAGCAAAACGGAAAGTCGGCAACTTAGACGAATTATGGTTTTGACGATGAGCGTGCAGGCTGGAAGAATGCGATGAATCCAAGTCAAGGGCGTGAAAAGTCTGTGCAGACTGTGGCTCCTGTTGCTGTGATCGTAAAAAGGGCAGACGGGTGAAAGAAGAGGTGGCGGAAGCAATCTGACTCGTTAAATCGTCGTCCAAGTGCGATGTGGATGCCGAGAACAGAGATGATGAAAAAATTGCAGAGCTCTGAGTCGCAGTAGTAGCAGCAGTTGTGTTTGTGCGCGCAGTGGCGAACGACCTTGGAGAAGACGGTGTGGTGAAGAGATTGCTGACGGATGTGGCAGCTGACCTAACAGTTGTTGCACCACTAGCACAAGTATTAGTGTGGCCGTTTATCTTTGTTTGGTATGCCTGTGAGAATCCGGATGTTGTGGTAGCCAAAGTGGCTGTTGTCAGGGAGGACTGCAGCGAATTCCGCTTTGAGTTGCCGTCGTTGCTGATAGAGTTGGGCGATCCTTGAGATTTCGCTTTTTTGTGCGAAGGGTCCGTGAAGGTAGAAGGAGCCAGGGCCTTATTTGAGCTCATTATTGGTGCAATAGGGGCGCCATTGCTCTCAAAGACGGCGCCTGACATGCAAATAGGACTCTCGACCAATACGGATCCCATTCCCAATATGGTGCCAGACGCAGAGCCATCCTGCTCCGTCAGTGTTGAAGCCTCAGCGCAAGCCATGAGGCTGGCTTTTGGAGTCTTCCCCGCTGGAGTGACGGTTCACGGAACGGATACGGAGGCTTCAGATATCGAGCAGGGACGCCGGACTAGCTATAGAAACAATGTGTTGATCCGGCGACGTTCGTCAAAAGGTTGTTTCAAAAAATCGTTATTTTGACGATTGGATGGTGGTTGGTGCGCCGTCAATAATGTTTGCCAAACGTTGTTTGTGCGAGGGTAGAAACTATATACAGTTTTGGCTCTATATTCACAAATAAAATAAAAATTCACCGGTCAGTATCAAAGAAGCTGTGGTAAGAAGCAAGTAGGACAGGCTTTTCTATAGGGAAAATGCCCTAGTGATACTAGCACTAGTGACAATGGGAAGGAAGTACAGATTCACGAAAACAAAGGCTTCCTATGGAGAGGGAAGGTTGATAGCATTGTAGCTATAGCTTCACTTACCCAAATGCGTAAAACAATGCGAGCTAGAAGATATGCCGTTCAGAGCCGCATATATACGTAAAAGTAAGTGGCCATGTATTGTAGTAATGGATTGTGCACGCAATATATCCCGATTGTGCAGGTTCTATACACTAATGCTATAAAGTGAGTGTACTGCTGTGATATTCAAATCTGCGTGTCTTGGTTCTCTAGTGCCGTTGATTTCGAGACAACGCATCGAGGGTCCTATGAGTGAATAACACTTTGCAGGATATTTATGCTATCTATAGAAAGCAAAAACAAGCGATTCAACAGACGATGGCCACACGGCAGTTGGTGGCAGACTGTGGAATTGAAGGGCTCAAAGCTTTCAAGATAGCACAACAATGGCGAATGATGACTGACGTATGAGCAGTAGCTGGGAAAACCCGCTTTAGGGCTAATGGAATCGGATATCGGTGGAATGGTTCTGGAAGAAGACAATGCAGCGAAATGCACTTGGTCGATAAGAGGTAATGGTTATATTTCGTATGGTGATATCGGGACTTATCGACTAGCGAGGACAGGTTGACTTGATTGTATGGTCGTGGTTGATGTTATTGATGGGTAGTCCAAAGGGGTTGTTTGAGAGGTTTCCAATCAATATTATGGGCGGGTTGCGGGCAAGCGAGGATTAGAACGGGCAAATAAAAGGACAAACGATAGACAAATCACTGCATGAAGCCGCAGGGCAGGCGACAAGAATTAGGAATTACAAAAGACGATAGATATAGAGATAGAAAGCAAAAATGAACACTGACTATGCCTTCCTAGCAGACAAAAAAAAAGAAGGAAGAAGAAAGAAGCTCTAGGTTGGTTTGTTTGGGAGCGAAGCCAAGAGTGGACAAACAACAAAACAGCTTAAAAGAGAGAAAAATCAAAGTTGAAGAGTGAGGGAAAAAAAATTGGAATCAAGAAATTGAAAGTGAAAAACAAAGCAGTCGCCAGATCAAGCAGGCGACAGGATGATTGAAGTTCAAATGTGGTATCTCCAGTGTGGTCTTGCTAGGCCTTTAGTGGAGAGCCCGCCTAGCGGCAAGCAAATAGTTGCCGGGGGAGCTGGGTAGTTGCTACCAGAAAGGAGGGGATTGATCACGAACTGTAAACAGACCGTACTAAACTAGGCAGTTGCATATGGGCTTCTATGGTAGTGCAGACTTTTTCCCGCCGTTTTGACGGCTGTTGCTGTTTCCGTGATTCGTTGGGGATTCTGTGTTCCCACATACAGGTTTTCCTTATCTCACGATGTTTACTGTTGTTCATGTCTCATCCACGAGCTACCATACTTATGGTTCTCTCTATCTTCTTCGCTATACTCTGTCTTGACTCGACAACGCGTGTAGACACCATCGCCCGTCCACCATCTTCTTGTCGGTCGTGCTGCTCTGAGAATATGATGTTTCGCAGCCCTGGCTCGCTCTCGTTTTTACCCTGCTGGTATCCCAGTAGCACCACATAGGCTTCCTTTTGCCAACAGCTTGTTTCCATGTCGCCCGTCTAGGGTTTCGATCCTAATAATTCAACACAGCAGCCACTTTCTGGGTCGTGAGCGAGCGCAGAATATGCTGAGATACCTGCTTCGCCCTTCTCTTGCAGTCGGTGGTGTACATTTCACCGCTACCTTTCTAGCACATAACACATATTAATACATAGCACTTGGTATCGGGCTAGAAATATAGCCTGCGGTGCGAAGGGATATAGTGTATATTTTCTTCTTCAGCTCAGCCTGCGGCCCGCCCTTCGCTGCAACCAACATTCAACCTTCAATGAGGCACTGAGCCACATGCAGATATCAGGACATGCTTCTAGTTACACTGCGCACTAGCCGCAGATTTGGCGTTAGAACCAGAAGTGAGGGGCTTCGTTGCTAAATTAGCAGCAACTATATACTTATGACCATTGACTATCCCATCCCATCCATCCGCCAAAGTGCTTGCGCTCAACATTCTTCAATGAGATAGGAAGATCCCATCACGAGTAAAAAATGAAAAGATAAAAAGCGAAACTGGTCATATGCAATGTATCCTCGCTGCTTCTGATGCTACGATTGCTACTGCGTACTTGGATGCATCAAAGTGTGCATGTGCACTTTGCTCACAATCCTTCTAGCTCGTCAACTGTTAATCCCTTTCGCACTCTATATGTCTTCTTGCTTCGTCTCGTTTCTTTTGTCTGTGGTCTTCTCCTCTTCATCCTAGTTCAAACTGGAAGGAAGCTTGAGCACTCTCGCTCCAAGATTCCTATATCTTTCCTCCCTGTTGAGGGTATATACAAATTTATATTACACAAAATCAGGAGTACATGTACTTTGAGTGGTGAGTTACACTAGTAACTTTTTCCCATAGCAAGCTAACCTGATCCTGAGTAATTATCCTCCAGAACCTCTAATTACTATCTACTAGTAAATATTGGTATCGTTTTCAAGGGCATACAACTATTCCAACTAAAATAACATGGGTTGAGAGCTAGAATCTTGTAGACCAAGATCGCGTTTTCCCTTCTTTACCAACACACAATTATACTGCCCATATACACATCTATACACATTGGTCAAGCAGAGAGTCCTTCTCGACGCGAAGCCCTGACAGGCCCCTCAATGTCAAATACCTTGTTGATGCACAGATGAAGATATCCCGCGTATAGGGGGGCATAACCAAGGTCACATTTTCATAAGGGTCTCACTCGAGTCACCATGACTTTAATCTTCATCTACCGTAAGAGAAAACATGTTTACACTAACTTTCGCTTCCATCTAGATATCTATCTATCAATGTTCTGGATGATGTGTACCACAGATTATCTAAATGTAGGAATAGAAAAATTACAGAGCCTCTGCCATGACTTTTATCACGTATAAGGGAATGATGACAGATTTTTCCCATATTTATATGAACATCTACTACAATACTGCCTACTACAGTTTCTTATAGTAGCTAGTTACTCTTGCTTAAAGATCTAATTTTCTGTCATAGAAATGTTTCTTGTGTCTTTGCTAAATTAAATTTTGTATAATTTTATTGATAAATACACTGATCAACCAAAAAAATTTACCAACTCGCAACTTATTAACCGTTTGCAGCAAAGTACAGCTAGAAAAAAAAAAGGAAGAAAAAAAGGTTATAGGGTTTTTACCCTAACTAGTAAGCGTTCTATCACGACAGACGGATATAAAAGCCGCGCCAACTCGAGTTAAACCCTTGGATAATGTTTTCAAGGCACAAAGTCGTCGTGGCCATGAAGGAAGCAAGATACAGCAGATTAGTAGTCTCGCCACCGGCCAAAGTGTGTCCCCTGAACTTCCCAAACTAATACTATGAGAATATATCTGGTTCTTACTACAACTCTAACACTTTGTTAAATGTATGTAATGTAATGCGCATATAGAGTGCATGCAGTGTCGGCTCTTAATCTATTTCTATGCCTCTAACGTGGAGCATGCAGCTCCGTAACCGAAAAAAAAAAAAAAAAAAGAGAAAGAAAAAAGACTAGGACGTGGGAAGTCAAAGCACCGTCGATCTCTCTACTATAGCTCATATTTGGTAGCTAGTTACTATCGTTGTTACTTTTTACTACTTCCAGTAACACCTTCCATAGACCTTGACAGAACATGCAACGCCTGTCTACGAATAATTTACAAGGATATCCCATACAAGTAGATAGATTTAGAGGCTGCACAGGTGTATTTACAGGTACATGTATATTGTAGATATAGTAGATCTTCCACTGAATATCACGAATATGATTCACAATGAGGAAACTAATTTCTACAGCTGAGTTCATAAGACGGGCAGACATTCCAGAAACGCACTACTGCGGTTTTAGCGGGTGGCCGATACATCGTATGCGAGGGACATATCCGATCTATAATCATTAAAGGCGTGTAATTTGATTTGCACATCGGAGGATTCATGCCGTAATGTCCTCGCAATGATTCTTAGTGATGAAGACAATGGAAGTCCAAGCAAGTATATGTATGGTAAGCCACGGTCTCAATAGTGAAACATGGCTTGATATCGTATTTGCAAAAGTAGATGGCTGGCATATCTCTGCCATATATTTTCAGTAGCACTAAATTGTATGGAATATTTCGACTCTAGTTCTGGTTAGACAACATCCTATGTAGGAAAGTGTAGGGTTATACCGTATAAATAGGGTTATGCATCACACCAAATAATTATGGATTTTGCTATCAAGCTATTGAAGAGACATCCAAGGAATGATGAACCATGTCATCTAGATATATATTTTCTGGTGACCACAACATCACTGTGAACCAGAGCTTGCTATTTCAAAACCAACTACTAACATACTTCAAGGGATCACTACCAAACAATCTACACCAGAGAAAGCTCCAGTTGCATTCGGAATGGCCGACTCTCATAGTGACAAACTTGACGTACCTGCTCACGATGCTAGTACTGTAACATCATCATATACCAAACCATACGGCGAAAACGGTAGCCACAATGGCGGTCGTAGGGGTGGACGTGGGGGCAAACGAGGCCTTGCGAGTCGAGAAGAGAAGGTGTCGAGGGCCTTATCGAAGCTGTTGAGACACCAAGCCTCTAATGCCGGGATCAAACTCGACACTGAAGGCTACGCACCGTTAGACAAAGTGGTGAGTCGCATACCTTTCTTTGATCTTCAATCTTCCGATATGACTTACTTTATATGCTGGGTGCTTTCCCTTCCACAGGCAACGAAGAGACAAGAAGGCACAAAGTAGAAAATATAAAGTGTGGCTATCATGGAATGACAGGATTAAAGATCTGAGATGTCTTGGGCGTTATATAACACTAACATGACAATAGCTTACGTGGAGCTCTCTCAAGTCCGAGAAAGTCACTGTGGAAGACGTCAAAACATGCACTCGGGACAATGCCAAGCAGCGTTTTTCCATGAAGCCCAACCCAGAAACCAACCCAGCCGCCGACACAGAAGACTCAGGTGATGCTCGACACTGGCTCATCCGTGCCAATCAAGGACACAGTATCAAACTAGAATCTAGTGCCATGATGATCGAGATAACACTGGCCGCCAGTAACATACCGACCGTAATAATCCACGGCACGTATTTTGCCTTTTGGGCACCGATTCTAAAGGCCGGTGGTCTGAGCCGTATGCATCGTAATCACGTCCATTGCGCCACGGGAATTCCCGGTTCGGATACCGGAGTCATCAGTGGCATGCGCAAGGACGCCGAATTACTGGTGTATATAGATATAAAGGCTACACTGCGTGATGAAGCTATGCAATGGTGGCTGAGTAGCAACGGCGTAGTGCTGACTGAGGGTAATCAGGACGGCTTAGTTCCTTGCAAGTATTTCAAGGAGGTGAAGGGCATCAAGAAGGACGTCGGCGTGTTAATGAAAAATGGAGAAAAAGTTGCTGACTTGCCTGCTGATTTGGTGTTACGAGTACCACAGGGCAAGAACAGAGCGCGGAAGAATCAAGATGAGAATTAAGCACCGTTAAAATATTGGTTAAAAATTATCTACTGCAGATTTGACATGATATCTCGTGAAATGTATGCGTACTATGGATATCTGAGACTTAAAAAACACACAAAAAAAAGAATAACAAACACAAAACGCCATGATGAAGATCGAGAGGCTAGATATAGTATGGGTCACACAGGGAGCTGCCACTACCAAGATACTAACCCTTTTCATTTTCAGATGCTAAGGATGATCGATGGGCTTGTCCTGAATAGTATAGTTGGGCACGACAGGCTTTACAGACTTCAAGAACTCGCTCCAGAGCGAGATCTCAGCCGTTCTCTTACATGACTTTTGCCGTACCACGAAGTCGGAATTTGGGATTATGAAGCGCACTCCCTCGGCAAACTTTAGATACGCCGAGACCTGCGGGTTAAGTGGACTATCTGGTAAGTATTCCACTTTGGGGGCTGCGACTCCGACTTTCTTGCAGTATTCTCTCGACTCTTGTCGCACCTGTTGCAGATAGTTGTCTTCATCTTGATGACCATGTCGTCGGGAGGTCGCCATTTCTGCCGTTGGGGCTTTGACGAGGGGGGTATCTATCTCAATTGGCATGGTAGCCGTAGATAGGGACGGTGCGAGTGAGTGTCGCGGAGATTGCTGTAGCGGAGAAGAGAAGACAGTCTGTTGATCAAGTGAGGATGGGGCGAGAGTCTGTGGTTGCCCGAAGAGCGACTCCATAGTCGGCCGTGGCGGTGTAGGCGGAGGAGGGCTTTGGAGAATTGTACCAGCAGGAGATGTCTGGCCTGGTTGTAGAAACCACTGCTGACTTAGTTCGTACTGCTCGACAATCTTTCTACGTTGAGATGGTAGCAGTAGCGTTGGGGAATCGGCTAGATGGCGCAGGGCACAGAGACCAGCGTATTGCTTTGCATCCTGGACGACAAGTTAGTACACTAGAACATGAAGATGGAGGCCGGGGATGGAGGAACTTGAGAGAGAGGAAGATTACTTGTACATGCAAGATGTGTTATGCAGGGATGAGAATGGATTTGAACTGTACCTTTTTCTTGGTGAAATAAAACGGTTCGTAATTGCGGAAGCCATATTGCTCGTTGGGAAAGTTTCTACCATCAAAGTTCACAGAGACAAACCATTTGAGCAACTCGCCCTTCTTACGGCCATGGTGGATAGCCTTGCTATCTTCTTGGTATTTTATAACCGGCTGAACATTAGACTTGGCAAACATTTCTAGACGAAGGCAGATGCAAGACAGGGTGCAAGAGGTGTTAGTTATTTGGGCTAAAAAGACATGCATGGAGCAGGTAAGAAGTAGTATCATTCGTAGCAGTGGTAGAAGAACAGCACAAGAATTATCAGCACTAGTTACAGCTGTCACTACTACTGACAATGATATCACCAGGCGTATAGGGTCAGCGTGATAACGGCATGCGGAACGGACCTTGTAGTTTGCCAACCCAATTCCCGTCTATGACAGGGTCCTGGGTTACCACGCCAGTACTCCGCCATTCTTCTAGAACAGCCGGAAGCAAGCGCACAAGCTCGGATTCTCGTGGGCCCAGAGAACTGAGCGTAGAGCCGCTGTTTTCGCGGGACTGCGCCCATTGGATGATTTGCAGCCACGGAATCTGGTCGGTGGCCATTTTTTTGCGGCTAAGTAAGATGATTATATGTCACGAGAGATAATGTATAAGAGATAGTCCATAAAGAAGGAACCAGGGAGCCAAAGAGAAGAGGTAATGGCCCGCCGTTGCGAATTTGGAAATATGCAACTAATGCCTGTGAGGAGCGAAACAAAGAAGAGGACGGGGATCCAGGAACAAAAGGTTGCTTTATAGGGATAACAAAAGCCTAACCTTAGCTGGGAACCGAAGAAAAAAAAAAGAGAAGAAAAAGATTCGGCGGCGGCAAACGAAAAAAAATACACAATAATACACAGAGGGGAAACCAGACTTCTTGGTGGGGCTAGTAAGCAACCAAGCTTGATAGAAACAGCAAAATATTATGAGCGCTCAGGTGAGTTATCCTCCATCAATTTTGGAGTGGAGAGCTGGTCGTACTATATATATATATATATATATTATATGCTTTAAGTAGGCACCTTGTACTTCGACACTTGTACTATGCACTGTACAATCAAACACTGTATGTGATAGTGATACTGTCACGGGTAGTACTACTAGTAGCACTTCATATTCGGCATGCTCTGCAAGACCTGAGGTTACGAGCGCGGTTACCAGAAGACTGTGACGCCAATAGGCCAGTCCAACAGCATTCATCTAGGCCCATGTATAATTGCTCGGCTAGGCTGAGCTCAGCTGTTTACTATCAACTACATATAAACTAATTGACTTGGCCTGGTTAGTTGCTTACCAGACATATCACATTTGCCTGGCCCGCTAGCTACTGCATCACACATCACGTTGGCCGAGTCTGACCGCATAATAAATCCTCCTGCTGTAGGCCGTTACTAGACATTGGAAATACTAAACAGCTAGAAGAGAATAGAGGATTAGAGAAATGAGCACGACAAGAGAAACACAGAGAATCTCGGCGAACTACTGCAAACTACATATGTATTTGCACCTGATTATGCATGGCAACGGTGCATTGCGTTATATTGCATTGCCTTTTTCGATACTATGTAACTATCAATATTACTGAAAAAATCACTGCAGTCCATGTTCATGTCTGTAAACGGAAAAATAAGAAAAAATCATATTTGTACAACTAACGCTATTATGTTTGTGGAGATACTTCTTCAGTTTTTGTTATTCTGAACCAATGGAGCAGAGAAAAGTAGAGAAAGAGGTAGAAGCCCAAGCAAGACTCCGGGTCGCCGCCCAATAAAAAACAGACCTACCTAACTGCTCAATCATATATGCAGTTGGGTTGTGCGTGTAATATGTCTATAACGAAAACGAATGAAAACCAGCAGAAAAACTAGCAACTTAACTCCTATCAATATGGATACCCAATGCTCTTTCCATGTAGTTGTCCCATCAGTCTGTACCGATGTCGACAATGCAGACTAGAATGTGCATCGTGATTGGTACAGATTATCTGGGAATCTGACTGGAATTTCTGCCTTACAAATGTGTCGTACGAGTTGATAAGATTGAACTGTACGCACCTTTTGATCTTTTAAGTTTCTTCCTCGAAGAAACCGCCGTCACTATCGTTGTCGTCATCGCTAGCTTCCTTGGCCACTTCTTTCTGCTTCTTTTTCTTCTTGTCAGCGGCCTTCTCCTTGCCCTTACCATTGACTTCACTGATTTCCTCCTTAGTCTGAGCTCCCGGTTTCTGAAGAGGGTTGATGTATGGTGTCGGGCGGTCCCGGAGTCTCTCCAAAGCAGGGCGGCCAAGCTTCATCGCATCGCGAATCAAGCACCACATGGGCGGCCGCATGAGACCATCGATACCAGGTACTGGTTCATGGCCTGGTGGTACTTTGAAGTCATTATCATCGCGTTTAGAGTAGAGGCTGATGTAGCGTTCAAGATACGGGAAGTATTGTGTGTATTCATAGTCGACTTGGTAGACTAGGGCGTCCCGTTGAAGCTTTGTGTCGTCGGGGGTTGATAAGAGGCCCTTGTTGGTTTGCTTGAGCTTGCGTGTAGCCTTTTGGCGCTCTACAGTGACAATGTTGTTAGTCTAATGATCCGTTGAAGTCTGCGTGAAAGATTGATGTTTCTAGGAATAAAGAAAGTTAGTCTTACCAAAGAAGCGCACCATGTGATATTTCCCAATCATATTGCTGCGATTACGTTGATGGTCGATCGACGAAATGCTGGCCTTAAGAGAGCTCATTTCGCGCTGCATCTCGTTCTTGATGGTCGCAGGTATGCTGGCACTGTGTTGAAGTTTGCGCTCAATGGTACGCATACGCTTTTTCATGCCATTGAGAGTGCCTTCTCTTGCTTTGTGAGTCTTACCTTTCCACTTAGGAAGACTATGTTCTTGGCTGGCAATGTCACCCATTGCGTCGTGTATCGAGGCTTGTATTGATAGATATGTATTTGATTGATTAACGATTAGTGGAAATCTATTTTTCTAAATTGGAAAATAGGAAATGGCGTAATTCATGGAGAAAACCGTTCATGAAAGGTCTAACGATGATTGTTGTTGATTTCTTGGTAGACCGGAGGCAAATGGTAAAAGCCATCAAAAGTCAACTAATTCTGGCGCAAAACTTGGCCACCACTTAGTCTATAAAATTTTGGCGGGGCGGACAGTAATCTACGATAACCGGGTAAACAACGGGTGATTTGAGCTTAGTCTAGGAGCTTCACTTCAGTGCGTGAAGCTCTTAGTTGCGCATGGAAATGTACAAGCTAATTCAAATCAAGAATGGACTGAGACGACTTGTGCCTAATTTCAATAATTCATAATTCAACTAGGACCGAGCTCTAGATTTATTTAGTGAATCGAAAAAAAAAGATCTGAACATACTTGATCGCGAGACCATCTATCGCAACAGTGATACTACAACAACAACGAACATCATATCCTAGGACTCTCACGCCTCATTGTAACCGAGTAGGCAAAGCTCACGTACTATTGCTCGCCATGGACCGGATAGACTCAGGATTAGTAAAATGGTGTCCGCAACCGGCTCACGAAAGCTTCATGCATATCAATCTTCAACATCGAGTTGTACAAGTCTATAAGCCCACTGGCCGCGCCAAGCAAGGCGCCTTTGACTATGAAGTAACGTCAAAGTACGAAGATATTCCACCATTAACCACATATGACTGGTCGCATACTTCGCCTGGACTTTTGGCCGTGGGAACTGCTAGCGGTGTGGTCAACCTGCTCCGATTGGACGATGATTCCAACGACTATGTCGAACTCGGCATCAAAATGACTCGAGCTTGCCAAGCCGTGGCCTTCAATTTACAGTGCAAGCTTGCTGTTGGACTAGAGCGTGTTAGAAATGACAATTGCTTGCAGATATGGGATTTGGGCCACCTGACTCGTCTTGACTCTCGTGTCAAGGGATTTGATAAGGATAACTCGGCATTCGTTGACTCGTATCTACAATGTGAGCCTAGTGTTTCGGTATCTAGTATCCGATTCTTTGAAGATCAACCAGATACTCTAATCGTAGGCATCAAGGGTCAATGTCTTCGGTTACATGACCTTCGTAGTGAGTATCCCCTGAAGGTTTCTATTCCTCTCACTATCAACTATTAACAGCAAACTCAAAGGCAACCAGAAGAACATCACGTTCCAAACAAAATGCAACAACAACTTGGCCATTGACCATTCAGACCAGAATTGTTTTGCTTCTTCTGCGCTAGACCAGCCTGGAATCGTAATCTGGGATAGACGAGCAGCTCATAGACCGGTACAATCCAAAGTCTATGCTGACGCCGTCCGAGACGAGAATGTCCCCTATGGTGCTGTTTTGGAACTTGATAGTATCGTGAATGTTCAGGATGACTTATTAGCCAATGACACCATGCACTCAGATATTCGGTCTCTTCGCTTTTGCCGCGATAGACGAGGGTTACTAGGAGTATTGTCAAGGACTGGCCAACTCAAGGTTCTACAGACTAACAAAGAACGTCGCACTGATGAGCCAGAGGTCCCAAACTCAAAATCGGCAGAGTTATTGTCCGTTTCCAAGTCACACGACATGGACGTCTCTCAAATGATTCCGAGTCGAAAGAACGATCGTATCGTTTCCTTTGACTGGGTTTCACTTCAAAACTCGACGTTGAGGCCTCGCATGCTTGTCCTTAGAGCTAGCGGAAAGTTTGACATATTGGAACAACCATCTAATGCCTCCGATCACCTTTATAAACTTATCCCTTGGAGCGTGCCTCATCGTGGCCTTGACAAAGAGCCATATCATGACATCATGCGGTTTGAGTCTTCTCAAGTGCCAGTCATGCTTGGCCCCCTCTTGATAGATCAGGCACTCTCCAGCATCCCATTGTTTGGTCCACAGCGTGCCAATATTGCTGCTATCATGGAGCGGACAGTCGATACAAGTTATGTATCACACACTTTTATCACCGACGCAGATGCCACCGAAAAGGTGCTCTCCAAAGCGTTTTTCGATGCTACAAAAGTCGCAGACAAGCTTAAAGCTTTGCGTACATTCGCCAAAGAAGTTCATGCTTCGAACCCTCGACAAAGCTCAACTGACAAGGAGCGTGCAAAGCAACGAGGCACTGTATCTCTTTCGCACCGTGAGATGCACGAGGAGTTGCTCATCACCCTAATGCGCACGAAGGGGTTCCCCCGCGAAGCACATGAGGTCATTGACCACGTCATGCTACTCAGAGCACGAGAACAGTACTTATTCGATGCCACAAAGAACGCTGAAATCGTTGCCGATGACCCATGGCTCAAGAATATGTGGGAGTGGGTTGCAGGTACGCAAGGATTTAATCTATCAATAGTTTGATACATCTGAACTAACATATTGTAGCCGCGGAAGCTGCTGCTAAGGATACTGATTTAGAAACCCATCCATTCGATATAAGCTATCTTGGCGTCCACTCTATCTGGAAGAACGATCTCGGTGACAAGCCATCTAATAGACGTCCACTTGGCCATGGCTCGCACGTGAGCGATAGCGTATGGGAGAGACACATTGGAACTCTTTGCAAGAAACGGCGTCTCCCTCGCTACAGCGGTGTTGAAACCAAATGGCCAAATCACAGACAAATATGCCTCTCTATATGTACATGGGGCGAGACTTCATCAGAAGGCGGCGATTCCTATCACGATGTTCTTCCAGATTTCCCCACGACCGTTTTTACCCGGGCTGCAGCACGAGCCATGTTCAAAGGTGATACTAATAGCGCTATTGACATACTGAAGCATGCAAGTACTAAACACCCCGAGCTTCTATTCGTGTCTTTGGCGTTACAGCTCATGGGTCGCGACGATCGAGGTATCACTAAACACCAGCTAGATTTTGACCAAATGGGGGCGAGCAAGACAGATCCATATCTATGGGCTATATCATCCTTGATTGCTACAGGAGATTGGCGCAAGATCGCCGACCAAAAGTCACTGCCACTGGCTGATCGTACATATATAGCTGTTCGTAACCTAGAAGACAGCGAACTATCTATGTGGCTCGTAAAAGAGACCTCTCTAGCCATCAAGACTGGCGATATCGAGGGCATCGTCCTTACTGGTCTGACCAGCCAGATGATCGATATCCTGGCGCAGTACGTAGCCAAATTTGGCGACTACCAGACAGCCACTCTAGTATGCGCCATCTTCTCACCGCGGTACGTCGACGACTTCCGCGCTCATGCCTGGCGCACCGCCTATCGCGCCTATCTACAGCGCCACAAAGCCTTTCTCCAGCGTACAAAATACGACGTCGAAAGTACCCAACGTAGCAAGCGCGACATCACAAGTCGTTCAAGCCTTAAGACCCCCGCGCGTCAAATTGCGCTACGTTGTTTCTTCTGCGATGCCCAGTCAGGTCTAGAGGAGAAACTTAGCCCAGTGACAGCGTCGCATCTACAACAGCAACAACACCAACAACAACAAGCACAGCAGCTGGCACAACAGCAGGCGCAGATACAGCAGACACAGTTGGCACAGCAGGTACAACATATACACGGTGGCGCTGGTATAACAAGTACGCTAGCACATTGTGTAGGACCATCTACAGTTACAAGTCCGGCCCTAGCACATCAAGCGCCCATCTCTCCACCACCTACATCGGCCGGTGGCGTCGGTCACATTACAGAACACCTGGATTCCGGACACCACCGCCATCTTCACGGTAATGGCGGCGGCATCCATAACGCGCCTGGTATTCACGCACCAGCCATATCCGCAGGTGTTACGGCCATCAAGCCTCCAGTCACTTCTACAGTGACGACTACACCGACTAGCAACCCACTCACCGCAGCAGCTATGGGATCAGGCATCAGTTGCCCGAAATGTGGTCGTAGTTTGCCTCGCTGTGTAGTGTGTTTGGAGGTCGTAGGCATGCCACGATCGGATCGACCTGAGATGTCTACAGACCCGGCTGTGCGTTCGGCATCGAGATTTCCTAGTTTTTGTCTTCGCTGTGAACATGTGCTGCATCTGGATCATGCCCGGCAGTGGTTTGCACGCATGAGCGAATGTCCGGTGCCAGAGTGTAAATGCCAGTGCAACTTCCGGGCAAACCCCGAGTTAATGTATAGTTAGTGTTGTGTTAGATTGTTGGTCATAATAGACATCCTATAGGCTCGGGTACGTACCATAAAGTCTTGTCCAATTGTGCGTCTTTAGTTATCAGTAACCCTATCTTTTCTGTGATGTCTAAACCTTAGTGCCCAATAGTTGTTTTCTCGACTCCAATTGGAGACTAGTGGCTTTTTTTGTTAGCACGCATCAAAATCCTAGTTATTGTATTAGTGCTTTTTTTTTTGTAGATTTTCATTTCTGCTTGATGTTCCATATTGCAGGTATGTAAGTCTGAATACGTTAGTCTCAATTTCGGGAAAATAAGGCAATGAATAGAGGATTGTAACGGAATCAGAAAATAGATAAAAGAAAACCACTTGTACCTCGCTTCTATTTGACAGCCGTAATAAAAAGAGATCAGTCTGACTGCTGATGAATGAATTCTTTCACTAGCTGGCATGAATTATTGCATTCTTGATCTATTGTACATGTGATTTTGAGATAATAGAAAGTTTACTGACATATAAGAGATATAAAAATGAATATCTTTAATTTGCATATCATTGGCAGACAATGTAAGCAGAGGTAGCCATTTTCCTCAAGGTTTTCTCGTTCCCTAACTATATGCAATCTTATTTAGCTTTCCCGTTGATGATGTTGTCGTCGTCAGGCGTTTGTCTAGTATTTCTGTTGTTGCAAACTTACACTAAACACACCTGGTCAACAACGATTCTTAGTATGTACATGTGTACATACATACATTCACATTTAGTTGGCTAGCAACTTTTATATAGATTGTTTGCGGTTGGTTAGATTTTATTTTACATACAAAGGCGCTTCGGCTTGTCCTTCAAGTATGTAGCATACATGTACATATGTATATTACTCGGAAGTTTTTCTTCTTTCTTTCTTTAGCTGACTGCCCGCCTATCTGTTGCTACAGCTTGGCGTTTCTGTATGCATAGGGCATGGTCTTTCTTTGGACGTTTGAGTTAGTGTAATAGACCTTCCCATGCAGTGGTAGTGGTGCGTGAATAGTGTCCGTTCATCTAGTAGTGGAGATTTGACTTGACGAGAGCACTATATTTATACAGAGGCAGACGTTGAGAAAACCGAGATTATTTTGAGGCTGACAGGAACTGTTGAACGGTATTGTACCTGAGGCAGGACTAAAACGGGTTGGCATCGTCAGGACACAATGAAAAGGGTCTTGGAGCCCACGTTCTTGCTAATTTTTTTTTTCATCTAGTTGGCTCCATTGTTGTGGAGTTGATAGTTGAAGGAGCAGCACTTAACGGTCATAATAACAGTCATAATGCAGATGTAAGAAGACCGACTCCAACTCGGATGTCCATCCGTCCTGGATTCCAGGTATCCTCTGTCTATTTCTATTAGTGAGTTGTATTAGTAGTTGTGATATTGGGCGAGGCTGTAGCTTCTACTGTGCAAGAAAAGCGAACGAAGAAGCAGCGACAGGCTTCTGAAACTCGTCCAACAATATAGTTTTAAACGCTTGCGGATAGTTGTATGTGCCCGCCTGGTTGTTTTAGCCATTTGCTTCATGGATGTGATGCGAGTAGATCACTGAACCACCAAGTTAATCATGAAGTGTGGCTGTTTCTGTTCATAATACACCAACGGAGACTTACCGCTTGCTGTTGTTGGTGCTATCTTTGTATTGAGGTGTGGTGGCCTTGTTGAATCTGCTAGATGTACTGTATTGCTTTTATTTTGATTCACAATGATCGTCACGCAAACGGCTTCAGAACAGGCTTTTGGGCCGAGCCAGAAATTTGTATTTGACAATGTTGAAGTAAAAGGCGCTTCATCGATTGGCGGAATGTGATAGAAAAAAGGCATTCATTAGGCTAGGCAAGCTAATAACAATGTTGGTTAAAGGCGATATTGGAGACACAATTTTTTTTCTTCGACTTTTTTTTCTTCGACTTTTTTTTCTTCGACTTTTTTTTCTACTATAGCCTTCTTCTTTCGTCCATCTGCACCTTCCTTTACTGGCTCTTCAATTCCAAAGTTGACGGATGTGTTCTCCGGCATTCATTTATTCATTTTTATCTGTACTTTGCAACTATATCGAGTAATTGCCCACTTCAAAGTTGTAGATTCTGAATTTTGTTTCGGGTTACTATTGTTCACTGGATATTTATTAAGTTTTTCTTCTTTTTTTTTTTTTTTTGCTTTGCATGACCCCTCTTTGGGCTCTTCTTCAAAATATCTGAAAGAAACGACGCAAGCTTTTGGGCTATCGGATGCTTTTACTTGCTTTCTTCTTTATTTTTTATTAACATCGTCCTTGTCCAAGGCAACCTCTCCCTCTCTGTACATCCGCTGCATCTTGAGCGCCTGGATTTTTTCGCCCTGACTATCATCGTTAAGCGTTAACTACTACCAGTCTTGCTTTTGCTCTCTTGCTGGATTTTTTTCCCCCAACGACTCTGCACTAACAATTATAGGTTGACATCGACCCAAAGCAGATCTACCACAGATTTAACTACCCGCTCGTTTGCCTGCATTGGGCTCTGTCTTTGTATATAACTGTGTTCTGGGCTGGCACTTGACCTGTGCATTTTCTACACCAGCCAAACTCAAACTCACCGACCAACAGCTCATCGCTCATTGCGCATCGCATCGACCCGTGACTGAGCTGACTTGAAGCCTGTTTTTGTCATCAGAAACCCATAACTCGGAACTCAGACCCCAGAACCTAGATAAGCTAGTCTACCAGTCTCCTGTCATCAACCTCGTCATCAGCCCACACCTAGCTGTAAAATTATAGAAGTTCAAAATCTAAAGCAATAAGCCGCTCTGGTGCTGACGCTTCTGACGTTATTGCCGCTGCTGCCGATGCTGGTCACTATAGTAAGTGCTGTTGCTCACCAATGCCTGCGCATCATCTGATATGTCGCACGTACAACTACGCAAATGCAAATTAGTTCTACATATGTACCTCATCACGCCAATGCTCTCTCTCTCTTTTCTCGCGGCTTTTGTTGGCGTTATTGGCTCTGTTACACCGCGCCGCCTGTCTTGACCTCACCATATTTCTTCTACCTGATTTCTACTTTGTCATCCCGTCTTTCGTCGTCCAAAGCCAGTCAGCGACGCTTCTGCCTGCCCTTTTACCCTTTTGCCCTTCTGCACCCCCAGTCACTTTTGCTGCGAGATCTCCAACGCTAACTGTCGCTGCCCTCTGCCACAGACTTTTACCAACTAGACTCATTCTTCAAAGCCCGAGGCTTCCACCTTGTTAACCCCCCTCCATTTCCACCACCAGCTCTAAAACTACCGTCGCTGTCAAAATGACTGCCGACAACACTCAAGCCTCGAGTCAGGCGCACAACAAGACCTCATCTCAACAACCACAACAGCTACTCCAATCCACATCTGTAGTCTCTTCTTCTACTGCACCATCCGAAAATGACGGCAGCAATCCATCCACATCGCTGCCCTTGCAAATTCCAAAGAACCGCAGCACAGGGAATCTCCTCAGTTCTGTCGCAGATGCTTCTATGCAAGATCCGTCTCGTATTAGATACTCTATCGACGTCGCTGCTGAACTCGAAGCCGCCTCAAGGTACGCTATAGAAAAAGCCCATATGCTCATATTTTACTGCTTCAAAAGCCGCTTTTGGTCTTCTTTTGGAACTGCCAATCCTCCTCCATGCCGGTGCTATCTCGACCGACAGAACCTGAAGTAATCTTTGAAGGTCTAGTCCCGCCTGACTTAATCCAGCTAACAAAATATGTCAATGCCGTTTTCTAAGACATAACCCAACGTTACAACCCTTTGCCTTGCTTGTTGTCTGAACACATGCTCACTTATTACCCTTTGATTGTATTTCCTTTAGATCTCCCATAATCACTGAACACGACCATCACGGCCTTTCTGCTTTGCGCCGCATTCGCCAGCAACACCCTATCCGAACTCATGCACATCCATCTGCGCCACCATCGAGAAGTCCTTCTGTTGTCAATCTACGCTCAGCTTCTATGAACATCTCACTACCAAGCCCAACAATGACTTCTTCTCTTGCTACTGGCCCTAGCTCGCCGCTCTTCCTGGAAGACTTGTCGCGCTTCCCTTCAGAGTCGCTACATTCCTTTTCGTTTGCCCAAACAGACGAAAACCGTCAGACATCCCATCGTAGCATGAGATGGATGTCTACCGACGACTCAGATATCTCACGCAGCCATTTGCATGCGGCATCTGCCGATCCGCTTCACCCGTCCGTAAGCATGGTCGACCTTCGCGACGCCAAAAGCTTCTTCGATAGAGGCCTAGGGCCTCGCACCACTAGCCCTGATCGCATTGCTACAGTCAATGATTCACATTCAACACTGGCTTCTCAAGTAATACCTGAAGATCTAGAGGTTACCACTGAGACTGACAGTCCTGCTCATTCACCTGTCCTCTCTAAATCTACGCTCAAGACCGATTCAAGGCCCCGCGCTGTCATGGTACCTGGCAAGCCTCCAGTACTTAAGCGCACCCTGACCGATATTTCACCTAGTGCTGTGCCAGAGAAAATCCTAGCTGCCGAGCACAGCTTTGGCGAGCACAAGAACAATAAGTCTTATTCTGTTGCCGATAATTCGCCTGTGATCTCTGCCTTCCCTACACGATCAGCATCCGGGGTACATTCCCACACTACTAGATGGGTCCCCGCTGCCCAGGCCATTTTCACTACCGAGGCCAAGCCTCCATGGACCATTTTGTCTGCGAATGATCTTGCGTGCCTACTTTTCGGAGTCACCAAAACCGAAATTCGTAATATCGGCATATTAGAAGTCGTGCAGGAAGAGCGTCGAGGTTGGCTTGAAAAGAAGCTTCGCTACCTTGACCCTACTGAACATGAAAAGGACACAAAAACCAATCCAAATACTTCAGCGGCGGCCGCAGCAGCTTCTGCACTAATTGGATCACAAACGGGGATATCCAGCCGATTCATGGGCCAACCGAGCTCTAGATCTAACAGCATCTCCAAAACTTCCAGGAGAGCCCAAACAGTACACAACGGTGATCCCAACCCACCAAAGACTCGTACCGCTACCCATCATAGAAATAATCTCTCGCGTGGCGTGCTTCTATGCGGTGACGTTGTTCCTATCCAGAAGCGCAACGGTACTACGGGATCCGCTAGTATCTGGGTTAAAGAGAAGCGTGTTGGTCTGATCTGGGTCGTAGAAGAAATCCATGAGGACTCTGCCACTATCACTCTGACGGCTGACGGAACCGTTGAGAAAGTTTTCGGTGCTTGTCAGACGATATGGGGATCTGAAGTTGTTAAGTCTGGAATTGACGCAAACGTACTTATTCCTAGAATACCAAGACAGGGCATTGACCCTAGAGAAGGTCCTATAGACTATGCACAAATAGCCCGCCGCCGCTTCTACACCTGCCCACATTCAAATAAAGTCAACATTCCTTGCACGGTCGAGCAAACGAGAGGAGAGCTTGAGCTCAGAGTCTCGAGTTTCCCGCATATGGCTGGCATCATCGTCATATCACCAGAGAACTTGACCATCAAGAGCACCAACTCTGTATTCTGCGGCTCCTTGTTCGGCTGGGAGAAGCCCGATGGCAAATCCATTTCAACATTAATCAACAACTTCGACAAACTACTCAAGATCCTCACAGAAGAAGACGGCGTCGATCTTAGCCCCGGAATGGTCGTTCCAGAAACCAGTTTCCGCAAGGCCGCTGCTTTGTTGGCACTAAGGGAACGGAAGCCCGATGCTTCTGATGCTTTCTTATACCCCGCTGGAATCTCAGCTAAGCATCGTGATGGCTCAGAGCTCAAGATCGATGTACAAATGCGCATCATCCAGAGTGAGAAACAGAACGCAGATATTCGTAACAGCATCGTTACTGAGGTTGATGAAGAGGACCAAGACTCTGATCAAGAGCTGGTGGAGTCTCAGCCCGTCATTGAAACGGTTTATGCTCTGTGGGTTACATACTCTCGTCACCTCCACTGTACCCAGATCCCACACGAGCATGGCACGCCTCCAGTTTCCGCCATAATGTCGCCATTACACCAGCCATCGCCTGGCCAAGTTGAGTCTCGGAGTCCGGTTGACATGCACTCCGACTCCGATGAACCCAAAGAGTCCAAGGTGCCCAGGCCTGCCAAGATCATCCCTGACCCAGTACCCCCGCTTTCCCTTGATGAGAAGTCCGATACCTTGGCACCTAAAACTGCATCACTCAAACCTGCAGTTGATGTTGTTGAAAAGAGCAACAAGAACAAGGCGGCTTCATTGACTGTGACGAAAGATGAGAAGCATCCACCTGCCCTGGAAACTCTGGCTACCGCGCCAGTGACGCCAGTCACACCATCACACAAGCCAGGAACGAGAGTTAAGTCAACCATTGACGACTACACCATTTTAGAAGAGATGGGTCAAGGTGCTTATGGCCAAGTCAAGTTGGCTAGACACAACGCTACTGGACGTAAGGCTGTCTTGAAATATGTCACTAAGAGACGTATTCTAGTCGACACATGGACGCGTGATCGCCGTCTTGGCACGGTACCTCTTGAAATCCACGTCATGTCATACTTGCGACGCCCCGAATACGAGCATCCGAACATAGTGGAGATGGAATGCTTCTTCGAGGACAACGTTAACTACTATATCGAAATGGTTCCCCACGGTCTTCCCGGCATGGACCTGTTCGATTACATTGAGCTTCGTGCTAATGACATGCCTGAGGCCGAGACTCGTAGTATCTTTTTGCAGGTCGCTCGGGCGGTCGATCATCTGCACAATGTGGCCAAGGTGGTGCATCGTGATATCAAGGATGAGAATGTCATTCTCGATGGCCAGGGCGTTATCAAGCTTATTGACTTCGGTAGCGCTGCTTACATCAAGAGTGGCCCCTTCAACGTATTCGTTGGCACAATTGGTAAGTCGATGATTATACACAAACGGTATCCCCTTTGCTTCCTCCGTTACGACTGCTAACATGTGCCTATAGACTACGCTGCACCAGAGGTACTCGCTGGCAAGCCATATAACGGCAAAGAACAAGACGTTTGGGCTTTGGGTATACTCCTATACACTATTATCTACAAGGAGAACCCTTTCTACACTATCGACGAGATCATCGACCATGACCTACGTGTGCCCTATGTTGTCAACGAAGACAGCATCGATCTTGTACGCTGCATGTTGAATCGGAATGTTGAAGAGCGTTTCACAATTGCCCAAGTGCTCGCTCATCCATGGATCAAGTTGGCCATAGAAGAGGAGAAGGCCACTCAAGAGAATGCAACTGCAAAGTCGAC
>LJZU01000025.1:0-114477 GCA_001513805.1 Davidsoniella virescens | reverse complement strand
TAGCGGAGGACTTTAAATATCTGTCCGGTAGCCAACCCGGCGTCGTATGATCTTAGTGATTTAGGTAGACGTAAAATATAATCAAATCAAATCAAATCAAAATACGGCCGGTTCTCAACCTTTCCTCCTATAACCCTCGGGTAGTTGCTCATAGTGGAGGTATGGACCACTAGTTCTTCGGGGCTAGGGGACAGTTTTGTCCCGCACATACAAAGCTATTGAGTTTGTCTATAGCGGAGGACTTTGAATATCTGTCTGGTAGCCAATCCGGCGTCGCATGATCTCAGTGATTTAGGTAGATGTAAAATATAATCAAATCAAATACGGTCGGGAACCGGAACCGGCTGTCGTGGTATCACTGTGAGATACAGTAGATAGACGTTAGATCATCAGATATAAAACTAACATGATGAGGGCTAGTACTCTAGGAGGAAACGTAATAAGGTAGCAAAGTCAAATTTCAATTATATATGCGATTAAGAAGAGTTACCAACAAGTGGTACAGATGGACATATTGGTTATTGGTAGTATTATTATTGTATGAGAGCACCAGAAGTAGCAATGGGGAGGAAACTGAGAATGACAAATACCGAGAATGGAAAAGAAAGCTCTCTAGAGTATGATACGAAGAGCAAGGCGTGTAAACTAGGCGACGAAAAGACATCATAGAAAAGGCATAGAAACAGAGGTAAAGGAGGTTATACAGACAGACTTGAAAGATGGGTATGCGGCAAGATATAGACAAAAGGGGACTCAGAGGGAGAAGAAAGGGGAAAAGCAAGTTCTATGGCTTCTCTAGTGGTTAAGTAGCCGAGTCTGTGGAGGCGGAACTTCCAGAAGTAGCAAATGGCCTACGAGCCGCGGTATTCGGCGTTGATGTAGGATTTACAGGAGTAGACGTAGCAGTAGAAGCAGAGTCAGAGTTGCTATGAGGATGATTGGCGTGATGGTCAGCCGACCCGTCATCGGAGTGGACATCCGAGGACAGCTCAAAGGACGAGCCGGAGAGATGTGAGGTGTGCAGCGAGCGATAAGCCGTCATAGAGTTACGCGGTGACATGGCCGTCGGCGTAGACGGTGTTCTATGGCCGGAGGGAGATCCAGAGCGGGGAGTGTTAGAGGACGAGGTCTTGCGGCCAAAGCCCCAACCGCCGCCAACCTTGCGTTTTTCGCCGGCCCACTAAGAGAGAAGATGGGCTTATTAGCTCAGGAGGATATAGAGAAAGAGGAGTGGAACATGGAAACACTTACGTTGGCCCAACTGCTCATGTATGAGCTGGCGCGCTCCCCTACACTGGGAGTTTTGCCGTCGATGCTCTGACGGCTACTCTTGGTGCCAGCAGATGGTGGTTGTTGCCCGACGGGCACAATTGTCGAGGTCCCCGAAGCAGCCGCTGGCGTTCCAGAGCCGGAACCGGTATCAGCTGCAGCGGCATCCTCCTCGGCCTTTTTGCGCTGTACCTCGCGGTATGATTCCATATCTGTCCACAAGCGACTGACGACGGCCGAGGCGCGATCCTTGCTGGCGGACCAGTTACGGCCAAGTACCTCGCGTCCCTGAGCTAGCTTGTCGTCAAGGTGAAGTTCCTTGACTTGCTCGGCGATGCGACGTTGTACGTCATCCATGGTCAGGCCGCCGGCACACGGATGGCGTGGCTCGACTATGTCGAACATGGCGTCATCGGTGTGTGTACGCCACATGCGGTGATTCTCCGTGCGTGTCCAGGCGTCGACCCAGTCTAGACCAAAGTCAGAGGCTGGATCGCCGTCTACGTGCGGTAGACGCTGGCCAGGGTGGCGCTGTAGAAACTGGTGGTAGCGGACCGAGCTCAGCATGGCGATGATGTACTCTTCGAACTGCATACGGATGAAGGCCTCGGAACCAACATACTGCATGGTGGTTGGATTGGCCGGGTTGGCCTCGTCCCACGTATCGTTGACGGTCTGCGTCAGGTAGTCGATCCAGCGCCGGTCAGCTGCCGTTAGGTTAAGAGAAGCGCGCAAAGACGTCGACGTGATGTTGAGCGTGTTATCATCTAGATTGATTAAGATATCTGAGTAGCGATCACGTTGTTGTAGCAGCAGACTATTGGTGCTGCCCACGATGTAACTTTTGGTGCCGACATCGGCTAGAATGTCCAGTTGCTGTAGTGGTGTATACGGACCAAACAGTGCGCCCTTGCCGAAGACCTGCAACGGCAGACCCATAAAGGCCATCATACTAGCGCGGTCGCTGCTGCGGAAACTAGCCGCTTTAGCGAGCGTCTTCTCGTAGCCGTCTAGGTCCGGGTCAGCACAGTCCTGAAGACTGCGGAGCAGCCGCGGGATCAGCGATACCAGGCAGAACTGCACCATGCACAGTCGGTCGCACTTGGTGCCGAAGAAGAGCATCTTGGGCTGTAATAGACAGCACTTAAGTAGCACTAATGTCTGCTGCTTGAATTCATGCACAAACTCGCGCAATGAGAGTCCTAGGTGCTGGTCGCTGTCTGTCGCAGAGGGCGACAGCATACCGCGCCGCTTCTCGTCGGCCAGACTCTCCTGGAAGCGCCGGAGGATCTCGACATCGGTGAACTCGCGCTGGGCAAACCATGCTTGTGTAACGATACTCAACCGCTCGCGCAGCATACCAAAGTGCTGTGGACTGTCCGTGATTGCCACTACCGCCTTCTGCACCGTCGACCGCGTAACTTCCGGAGGTCGGTTGATTAGCGCCGCCGCGTCTAGTTGCCGCGTACAGGCAATGCCGAATAGAGATGTGGCCGGGCCGTAAGCGGCGCTGTCTGGCCGCAACAACGTGAAGTAGGAGAAGTCTTCAGAGGAGCTATATTTAGTGGCAACTTGTTAGTACTTTCACATCTTTACATATACACGCACACGCACAGATGGTGTTTCTTACGCATGGGCGCCGTCGCTAAGCGCCATGAACGGCAGTAGCGACCAGCCATAATCGATCGCTGGGTCTTGACCCTCTTCGGCACCGAACCAGTGTTCAACCTCTGGTCCACGCGCATGATGGAAGTCAACCACCGATACCAACGGGATAAAATTGGCTACCGGTAGTGGCGTCATGGGCGTGCTAGGCTCAATGGGTGACAGGATCCCTGGTGCTATGCGATGTAGGTCCTTGGCGGTAGCCAGGCCCGAATCGGATGCGGCTGCGGCTACGGACGAAAATGGAATAGTTGTCGAGATGGGTGCCGGCGTGTTGCGCACACTGGTGGCAGGTGCTGACAATGATGTTACTATTGGTGTAGCCGGTGGTATAGACGATGTAGGTGCCGGTTTCGGACTTGCGGGAGCTGTGGTGACGGGTTCCGTAGCAAGAGCTTCGACGTCATCGTCATCGCTGTCGTGAGTGTCAGGTCGGGGCTCGGCCCATGGATCGATTGGCTCTTCAGTCAACATGGCGGGGATCCTCTAGTATACAATGTCTTTTTTCAAGTCGATGCTTCCTGCTCTTTGGCAGCTTGACAGCACGGCAAGCAGAGCCAGCTCTTTTGTTCGTTGCCGTTGCTAAGCGGGAGTTGCAAAGTGACGGCAGCAAGTGTGGGATTTTATCCCTTGACCGAATTATTCTCCTGATGAATGAATGTTTGTGGAAGGGATAAAAGATGAATAGAACAAACGAAAAAAAGAAAGGAAAGAAATTATAGAGATGTCGTCTTTCTGTCAATCTAAAAATAACAGAGACGCTCCCGAGGAAGGCAACTGCTAGACAGACAAAAGCAAGTCGTGGTTTTAGGTGGAAAGATCAAGAAGACTTGACGAAAGAAGAGACGGTAGTAGCTTGACACGGCAATTTCTAGTTGCTACGTACGTCTAGTAGCACAGCGGAAGGAATAGGCCAAGAGGTGGAGAGGAGGAAGAATTAGAAGCAACAAAAGCAAGAAGAAGAGGAGGGGGAAGAATTCAAAATCAAATTCAATTAGGAGCTAGTTGTTGTAGCTGTTGATAATGGAGTAATGTCTGTTGGTTGGCCGATAAGTAGATAAATCTGTGATTACACCAGCTAAGCTTTTTCGACCTTTTTTCGAGGGCAGGGGGAGGACAGAGCTTAAAGTAAGTTTTATCGGTGAGAAAGTTTGCAAGCATAAAGTTGACGTCCCTTTTTACAAGCGATCTTGTACTTGCTCTTTTCTATTTAGCGAAGAGCTAGAGAAGGGGTGTTGTCCTCAATGAAAAAAGATATATAGAAAGAAGGAGAGAGACTTAAAAAAAAGAAAATAACTCCCAAGGCTATTATTGCCGCGCGCCAGTAAAGCTTTTGTCTTCTTGATGCGTTTGCTCAAGCTAGTGAGCTATGCAGATTCAAGGGGAGAAAGATTGGATCGGTGATAATAACCAGATGAATATATACAGTATGATATTCCTAGTTTTCTTGTACTTCTTTTTTTTTTATTTTTTTTTATTTTTTTTTATTTTTTTTTATACAAGAGCTTATCCAACTTTAATGCGAGATGGCCGATCCTGAAAATGCTGCTAAGCAACTTCCACTAGGCTTTTATGTTCAGGGCCGTCGCCTCGTCTTTTGTTTGCTTATTTTCTTTTCTCGGGGCCAGATAGTAAGGAATTTGAGATCCCCACAGCGAAAGTTTCAGGATCCTGTTTGCGAGTTTTATGCTTTTTGGGGTTAAGTTTGGATAGTTATAAAAGATTTGATGGGATGAAATATGAACATAGATTGTTGACATAGCAAAACAAGTCAAGAATAAAAAAGAAACAGAAATCCAAGTTGAAGTTCATCAGTCAAAGTATACAAACATGGTTAATGTACACTCCAACATGAAGACGAAGTCCGGATTTCCCTAGCCCCACCGAGTTCACCGTAAGGGTTACGGACCCTGGCATATGGCGTCTGTAAGACCTCAACTCGTACCGCTGGCGTAACAATGACAGCTCATACCATGGCTTGGTGGCTTTTAACTCTGCAATGTTAGCAGAGACAAGAACGGATAATCTGCCTGGCCCTTGTAAGAAACGACCAGATGAACAGGTTGCATTGTGTATGTACTTAGAAGCGCATCTTACGTGTACATGGAGATAATACATACAAAATGTCTCACGTTTATTGCAAATCACTTACATATATTGAAAAAATGGATTGAATTTATTTTTGTAGCTTTGAAGCAAGTTGGTAGATTGAGATAAATAAGAATGGACAATAGAGAAGGTAAAAAAATGGTGAGATGATGAAAGAAGCGCGCATATGACAAAGAAACTAGATAAATAGAGAAAACCAAAAGGATAGAGGGAGGTGTGAGAGACAGTACAAATCCAAGACATTATGCGTAAAGAGACCAAGAAAGAAGAAGCAAAAAAAAATTGTTGAGAGAAAAGGTGGTGTCGTGAGCGTCGTTAAATGGGCGCTTCACTCGCAGGATGATGAAAAAATGGTAATGGATGAAGATAAGAAGGGAAACCCGCCACGATAGAGTAAAAAGTCCAAACAGGAAAGGTTAATTTTTTGTTCTTGTGTTGAATGCTTTGCTATTGCTGTTTTGTGGATGCTGTACTTTTTCCTGTCGATCTCTTGGGTACTTCCTCGGATAAGATCAGATAGATACTGATATATTCGAAGAAAGACTGATTGTCGGAAGTAGGGCACAAGGAGATGACAATAAAAAAGACCCCAATCAATTGGTAAACAGAAACTAATGGAGGAGGATTTAAGGAAAGAAAAAAAGAAAGGTGCTTTATAAACGTGAGTGCGATTTTGGGATATATGAAGATATATCTTGAGGCTCTTTCTCTTGTCTATAGGTGTCTCACGCAAAAGCACGAGACGGCGCAAGTGACAGCCCGTGTCCTTCCTCATCGGGGGTGACATCATTGCTATGGGCAACTCCCGGCGCACCAGCATTTCCATCAGTCTTAGCTTCGGTTTCGGCGTCAGAATATA
The DNA here is from genome assembly GCA_001513805.1 of Davidsoniella virescens. Lineage (NCBI taxonomy): Eukaryota > Fungi > Ascomycota > Sordariomycetes > Microascales > Ceratocystidaceae > Davidsoniella > Davidsoniella virescens. The sequence goes on along the minus strand of LJZU01000025.1, from coordinate 108,575 downwards.
CGCCAGCGGATGTGGCATATAGACCAAGCGACAGCTCGTGGAGGGCGGCGGCAAAATTAGGGTCAGAAGCGGCGAGCGCCTTTGTATCAGCGGCCATTTGGGCTTTCATATTCTGCGAGTATAGCGTTTGCTTGTGTTGTTCTTCATCTTCAAAGCGCGGGGTAGGCCATATAGGCGGAATTCGGGTTAACGTACTGATCCATAGGATCCGGGCCGATGTTCTCACCGGTAGTGTCTACTTCCTGCGAGCGGTTGTGGAAGGAAAGGATGTCATCGTACATCTTGACCTTCCAAACATCCGCGGAAGCACTGATGCCGTCCTCAAAGTCGAACGGATGCGGTGCCGAGGGCTCGTCATCTTCGTCGTGATAAAGCTCTAGGTACGGGTGCGAAAGCGCAGCGGCGGCTGTCAGGCGAAGGCGTGGGTCGAAGACCAGGAATCTTTCGAGAAGATCAATGGCTGTACCTATCATTAGTAATGGTACTTTCTAAAGATCACATATATATATGCATTCAATCAGGATATATTTTAGAGACGTACCTTCTGGTGTGGCTGTCGGGAACTTTGATACGAAGGATACCGGATCATGAGCTGGAAGAGACTGCACAAATCTGAGGGTCTATGACTAGGGTTAGTGGACTGAATGAAGATGTTGTATTGCCTGATGGTTCCGATGTTACACAGCGTTGGGCCGCAATAAGGGAGATACCTAACAATGGTAACAATAAAAGAAACGGCCATAGCTGCAACTCGATAGATCGGACTTACGTTTTCGCTGGTAATGCCTCCAATGATATACTCGGGTGGGTTGCCGATTAGCTCTGTAATGATCGAGAACTGGTGTACGTGATCCTTGCCGGGGAATAGCGGCGACCCGGTGATCATCTCGGCTAGGATGCAGCCGACACTCCAGATATCAACAGCTACATCGTACTTCTGCCACGAGAGCATAATTTCGGGCGCACGGTAGTAGCGAGTGGCAACATAGCCTGTCATGAGCGGATCCTGGATACGGGCCAGGCCGAAATCACAGATCTTGAGGTCGCAGTTCTCGTTGATCAGGATGTTGCTGGGCTTAAGATCACGATGAATAATGCCGGCTGAGTGCACGAATTTGAGGGCGCGCTATTGGGCAGAAAACAATTAGCATAGATGGCGCCTGTGGCTAAGAGAGTGATACTAACCAGAATCTGGTATGTGAAGTACACAATGAAGTGAGGCTCCAGAGGGCGGGTAGTCAGCAGACGGTGCAGATCAGTTCCCAAAAGCTCGGTCACAAAGTAACTGAGGCACAAACAATCGCGCATTAGTGGACGGCCCAAGAAGCAAGTTTACTGTTTCTGTGTGTTTATGATTGGGATGGCTATATTGGGCGCTGGAGATAGGCCACTACCGGGATGCTGCGGGGAAAACTTACATGTCTTCAATGGGTGAGACGAAGATATCACTGAGGCTAATGACCTATAAGAAGCAAGCAATTAGCGTTAGCAGTTGTGGTAGGTTGGGGCAAGTAAGAATAACGAACATTCTCGTGGCGTAGGTTCATGAGCAGCTTCAATTCACGGTAAGTGCGCTTGGCTAGTACGTCGGTCTTGAACGGCTTGACAATCTTCTTGATGGCCACACTTTGGTTGAGGAGCTGGTCGCGGGCAGAGCTGGAGGATGGCAAATGTTAGTTAACGGGCCGTCGCGGAAGTCTGCCAAAGATGGCGGGGCTAACGAAGGTTTAACTTACCAAACTAGTCCGAAGGCGCCCATACCGACAGGCTGTACGTCCGAATATCTGGAGGCACAGCTTGGTTAGCAAATGGCTGTGTTGGGCGAGCTTGTCGTTGAATGAAGACTGGCAGAGTGAGTGACATAGACGTTGAACGCACCTGGACGTAATGTCGAACATAGTGCCGAAGATTTCGGTGCGTACGAACTCGGCCATCTTGAACGGAGGCTAAAAGCTGGTAGGACTAAAAGTAACGAAGAAAGGCGGTTTCTTGGCTTTTGTTGAAGAGAAGCAAAAAATAGTGGCGGCGACGACGATACTTAAACAGAGGAATAGGTGCAGGCGTTCGAGATGGGGCAATAGAGGAAAGAACAGCAGGCTGGCGGGGCAAGGCTGAGGAAGACAAAGAGAAGAAGGAGATTGAACAAAAGGCGACAACAAGAAGAAGGACAGAAGGGCAATCTTGATCAAGAAGACGGACTCGGACAAGCAATTACCAAGGAATGAAGATGCAAAGGCGGGTGTTAGTGTGGTCGAAGCTGGAGGTGAAAGAGAGAGGAAGAAAAGTAAAACAAAGCCTAGCCCAGAGAAAGTAGACATACTAGTATTATTATTACTATTCACTGTAACCTTGGGATTATGGGTTTACTATGTAGAACTGCTGGAGTAGCGTCTGCTCGGCACAAATCGACTAGGAATCTAGAACCGAAAACTACCTTTCGAGGCTCTGAAAACAGCTCAAGCAGCTCTAGGAATAGCTTAAGGAGCCGAATTATTGCCCAGTCATTATTGTGCGGGTGCCAATGACAACTACGTTTTTGGGCGCGGCGTGCTATAGTGGGCCATAGAGGGGAAATAGCAAAATAGACGGGTAGCAAAAAGAGAGCGGGCAATTGCTATCAGCCGTCCACTTTCAGGTGCCGTTCCTGCTACTTTCAGCGCTGAAATCAAGAAACCAGTGAGTAGTCAAGGGAGCCCAAACGAGCAGAAAGGAAGGAACCCGTAGCAACTAGGAAGGATTTGGAAGGTGGGGCAGACGCTTCAGCAATCCAAAGCAATTACGCTTTACCGCATTACAAGAGCGATCGTAAAAAGTAAAAAAAAAATAGTACATGGTACATAGTATTAACAAACATATCCACTACGACTTGACCACCGCCGCCTCCGCATCGCTTCAGACTCTTGTCTTATTGAGCGAGCCAAACCAAAAATAACCCATACTAAAATACCCAGGCCTAGAGATATAGGCTAAGCTAAGCTGCATCAAAAGAGAAAAACGATGACTGCTAGGTTATGCACCCAAGAAAAAGACAGCAAAAGAGGCCTTACGAAATAGGCTAGTCAGGGAAGGAAGCTAAGGCACGAGAAGTATACAAGAGCAGATACAAACACATACATGCACATATGTACATAATGTAAATGCAATTTTCTTTGTCATTATGCTTGCTTGTTCTTTGGTCCCTTGTTTTGAGTAGGCACGGATGGGTTCGTGAGGTTTCTAGCCGCTACTAACTTACAACCCACTATACAAGTAGACGGCATCTCAGATATGTCGAATATCGCATACCCAAAGGCTTATGTAGATTTTAGAAGTAATAAAATCTATAGAGTCAAATCACACACTCCCTAGGCTGAAGCGAATATAGAGCAAAGACAACATTCATATATTATAATAGCTTAACTTGTCAGGCTAGGGAGGTGACAGTAAGTGGTCGGTCCTTCTTTCGTGTTGGGTGGCCACCTCAAGCACCGATCATTATCGAGCCTCACTTGCGATCTTGTTATAGGATATAGAAACGGTGCCACTAACAAGCAGGCCGCTAACTCCGCTGTCTTCGAAAGAAAAAAAAGAAGGCTGTCGGAAACGATAGAGAATATAAGGAGAAGCCAGCTGATTAACGATAGCCCGCATGCCACGGCTCAGAATTGATGGAGGGCCACTTTAGGCCCAAAATTCTAAGATTCGGGAATAAGACATAACTACAGATATAGATTATATAACTATATCAAGAGAAATGCTATAGATACATAGTAAGCAGTCAGCGCCTATGTGACCGTGTCGCTTATACATGCAATTATAGTTATATTGTTGCAATAGAGTAGATGCGGCTACTTGACTTTTTGGCGAGCCGTTGCTACTACTTTAGGTGTTTCTTCATGACAACGTTCCGACCCTCTAATGGATTGCTTTCCCATACCTTGGCCTTTTTTTTTTCCTTTAAATTCTAGACCGTTTCCTTGCACTATAAGTAAACCATCATGTCTCAGTTCTTAGAGACACTAGAAAGCAAATAAGAAGAACAATACTTTGGCTGCCTATCGCAATCACTTCACATGACATCACAATACAGCATTCTTCATAGAGCTCCGTCATTTCTTGTTCATCTTGTCTCGACTTCCCTCAATTATTAATGCTGTACTATTGTCAAAATCTTCTTTACCATGATGTCGTTGTTCATGCGGTAAGCTTATGGAATATGTGCCAATAGTAGTGATATTAGCTAAGTCATCGTCAGTGGTTGTCGGTAGAGAAGAGAGCCTTGTTTAGGCTTATCAATAACGCCTCCTTCTAGCCCAAGGAGGGGAGCAAAGGTGATCGTCATCTTGCATAAACCTGCTGTTCTAGCCCAAGCCCAGCCTCAAAGCCAACTTTTATGGCTGCTCCAAGCACTTTATTGTCTGATTTCTCGCCTCGACTAATATCTGGGGCATCTTTACCTCTTCCTTGTCTTTACTTTGCCTTTTTCTTTTTTACTACATATGATATATATGTATATACATCTCTCTCCTTGGATCGAAGCCTATAAATCGGTTAATCAACCTAGCTAGTCAAACAATGGAAAGCTCTTTGTGGGCCCCTGTTCCAAGTGATGTCATCATGCATGATTCGTTTGGGGATACGCTCATTGATTGCCCCCTCTCTTTTTTCCTCTCTTTACTCGTTTGACTAAAGACGAAATAAATAACAACTCAAAAGTAATCAAACCTCAACCTCACCAATGCCAATACCACCAGTCCAGATAAATTTCTAAACGGGCTTGGTAAGACCTTGGCAAGTGCTTATTTAATAGAATTTCTGGAGGAACTCGAGAAACAAAAAGGTTAGGATCTCCTTTAGGCTTTATCAAGCCCTTAAATATGTAATCACGGTGTTATAGCCTACTTATTCGTTACGTACTGACGCTGCAGTTGACTATATATTGGGCTATATCGTCATGTGTTCGGGCAACTCTGGTTGGCACGACATGGTGAGTCTATACGAAATCGAAATGGTACATGATATATAGTTGAGCTCTATAAAAACGCCACCTCAAACAAATTCTTTTACAAATACATTAATGGAGCCTCAACTTCAGATACGAATACCTTCCGTCGTGCTACCCTGGGCCAAAAAAAAGATACCCTATCGGTAACCCTATTATATTTTAGCCCTATCTTCAATAGCAAACCCCCACGATTGTAAGTAAGTTATCAATGACGTAACGCAGTTTGTTTACAGTTCAAAGGGGTATATGTATTAAAGAAAAGATACGACGATAGATACTAAAAGACTCCTAACGTAGGCTTCTTCTTAGATTGTCCATTGTTGCTTTACTCATAGAGAGATATCTTTATCACGTGCGCATGTGCTCTGGTTGGTCATCTCCCTTGAGCACTATTGGTGAAAAGTATGTGATCGATTCGAATATGACGCTTTACATGACAGTGCAGCACGAGTTTTGCTTCTTCGCCTGACCGTAGAACAGCTTGCTCTGGGCACTCAGACCATCTGACTTGGCTACAAGATCGTCGATTTTCTCGCCACGCTGCAGCACTGACTCGATGGTCTTGTGCAGCACAATCTTGGTTTCATCTAGCTCCTTTTGGATCTTCATGATGCTGTCAGCCTCCTCGGGGTTCTGGTACTTGGCAAGGTACTCCTTGATCTGGGGCATCGGCAGTGTTGGTCTGCCGCTGGCCCAAGTGCTCTTGGGGTGGTCAGCCAGGAACTCGTCGACAATTCTGTAGGGTAAGGTGCACAAGACATGGTTAGTGAGCTGAGATGATGATCAAAGGATTGGGTTGCTGTTGCTAGCACCCCGTGAGACAAAGAATAAACATACTTGCTTAGCAGCTGATGAGCTACCAGAGCGGGATAGTCATGATCGGAGATAATGACACCAGCGACACCCTCACTGCGGGCATAGACGTGGAAAGCTGTTTGTGATGTGTTAGCTTCTGGTCCCTTGGGGGCCTTGGTAGACTGAGACTTACTGCTTTCTTGCTCTTCAACATCCTGGCGCTGACCAGGCTTGGTACTTTCGGCTACTTTCTGCGCAAAGACGCTCATGAACTCTCCATCTGTATTTCATACAAAAGCGGGATGCAAATTGTTAGTCGACTACTAGTGTCTCAAGTATACATTTTGGTATGATCTGAATCGCGGGTTTTTGGCGCATCTCGGGGCGCATATAGTAAGACTGGTCTTTACGCAGGCGCACGGAGATCTACAAAGGGGATGGTAGAAGATCAATATCACACAGACTGTGTGAGCTGTGTACGAGGGAAATCGGAGAGTTTACGTACAGCTGGAAGAGGACAAAAGTGAAGAGTTAGCGACTGTATGAACCTAGATATAGTACGGTATAGATATGCTTACCTGGCGCGAGTAAAACGCGAGAAAGCACTGAGTTCCTTTTCGGCGATGAGCTCGGTAACGGGCTCAGTGGAGTTGCGGATGATCTAGATAGCGCAAAAGAACATGATTAGCTCTTGGATGACCAATCTGAATGGCGTGTTGTGATAAACTAGGCAGCATATCGAGAAGAAAGGTTGCTAGCCACAGGTAGATAGGCAGCCTGGCCAAGAATGCAGAAATAAAAGACTAGAGACAGAGGGCTCTCCTTACACCAATATAGAACAGCTTCATGGTGGCGGCTTGTTGTGGAGGCGACAGCAAGACGAAAGTTTGGGTGAACGGCGGGAAGACTGAAAGAGTAGAAGATCGGAAAACAAGGGACGTAGACTATGAAGTAATACCGAGAAGATTTCTGGGAGAATAAAGGCAAACGAAAAAAACCAAGGAAAAGAAACACGACTAAAACTCGGTAGGCAAGGCTGGCGACAGAGTTATCTTGAAGTAAGCTAAGTAAAGTATAGTACATATAGGTAATCTCGATAAAGCGATAAAACGATAAAGCTGTTTCTAGTCTTGGGGGAAGGGTGCGAATTTGGTTGACTGCACACCGACTCCCCTCACTGTAATCACATTCGGCGACAGGGGTGCACACACTCTGTAACGCACCTGTAGGCTTCAGCTACATATCTGTATAAATTGTACATGCTGGCTTTCATGCTTCGCTGCGTTTTCCCCGCCAATAGCACCGGGCTCCACTTTGCAGTTGCGCTTTGCTCTCAGCGTCCCTGTAAGCTGAGCTGCTTGGTTAAGTGGGGCTTCAAGCTCAATTGGTGCTACGTTCATGATGAGTTTAGCGTCATCGTGAGTTATTGCTAAATTTGGCTGGCGATTTTCATTGTTGTCAATGTATATGTATATAGCAGTAAAATACTAGAAAAAGGACGCACGTACATCTTGTGTTTCTTTGCCTCTCAACTTGGCAACTACTACGGTTCACCATCTCCATAACATAGTTTCCTACTAAACAAAAGGTCATTTCTTTCTACATATCTAAAATCTGTCGAACTTTATACTTAATTCATTACAAATCCGCCTATCATGGCATCGAACAGGCTAAAAGAGGCTGACATGGAATGGAAGACTCAATTCCAGGCAATGCTGGATGGTATCGCTACGCTGAATCTTCCTCTAGTCGATCTTGAAGGCGAGTTCACCGGAGCTGTCGTTGGCGAGGACGCCTGGGCCACTTGGGGCCAGAAGGACCAAGACGTCTGGGACTTCATTTACGAAGACGATGACGACAATATTCTTGACGATGAAAGCGACGATGAAGAGTCTGGTGTAGGCGACTCTGGAGACTTCGGCGTTCAGTGGTTGTCGACAAGGTGTACTACGATAGCAGCCCAGAACGGCTTGGCTGAGGATGTGCTACAGAAGCAGATAGTCTCTTTGCTATCATCTGGAGGTTCCGAAGAGGCGCTTCAGTCCGGACTTGCTGATCTAGTAGGCTACGACGACTTTGAGTTCATTATCGATCTTCTGGGTCGCCGCGACGATATATTGGCTGCCGTAGCAAAGGAACAGATCGAGCGCGAGTCTGGCGGTGCCCGACTTCTGACTAGGGCTGAACGTCTTGCAAATCTCCAGCGCCAAGATGAACAACATAAGGCAATGCCTTTAGCTGCAGCTCGTGCTAAGGAAGAGAGATATCCCCATGTCTACAAATCATATTATGCTGGAAACACCCTAAGCCACAGTGGAAAACGTTACGCTCTTCCAGTCGGCAACGAAAAGTTTCAATACGAAAAGTATGAAGAGATATCCATTCCAGCTGGCCGAAAAGGCACACTACAACCTGGTGAGAAACTAGTTGAAATTGCGGATATGGACGGCCTCTGTCGCGGAACCTTTAAGGGTTACAAGTCTCTGAACCGCATGCAGAGTCTCGTGTATCCTGTAGCTTACAAGACCAACGAGAACATGCTGATTTGTGCGCCTACTGGTGCTGTAAGTATACCTATTCTACTGAAGTTAATGAGTTGTCGTATACTAATAGCAACTATAGGGTAAAACAGATGCTTCCGTGCTCACTGTGTTACATTGCATTGGCCAGTATAGCTTTCCGGAGCCTATCGAGAACCCCACAGTGGCCGACTTTACTGTGGCATTAGAAGACTTCAAGATCGTGTATGTCGCCCCCATGAAGGCGTTAGCTGCTGAAGTTACAGAAAAGCTTGGGAAGCGACTATCGTGGCTAGGCATAAAGTGTCGCGAGTACACCGGTGATATGTCTCTTACAAAAACTGAGATTATCAACACACAAATCATTGTGACGACCCCTGAGAAGTGGGATGTAGTGACACGCAAGGGTACTGGCGATACAGAGCTGGTGCAAAAGGTGCGGCTACTCATCATCGATGAAGTGCACATGCTTCATGACGAGCGTGGTGCAGTTTTAGAGTCTCTAGTGGCTCGTACACAACGTCAGGTGGAAAGCACCCAGTCACTAATCCGCATCGTTGGTTTAAGTGCTACACTGCCCAACTATCTTGACGTGGCAGACTTCCTGCGTGTCAATCGTTGGCGTGGTCTCTTCTATTTTGACCAGTCCTTCCGCCCTGTGCCCCTGGAGCAGCATTTCATAGGTGTCAAGGGCAAGTCTGGAAGTCAGGAGAGCCGCAGTAATCTAGACCAGGTGGCATTCGAAAAGGTGCGACAGATGCTAGAACGCGACCATCAAGTCATGGTGTTTGTGCACTCACGGCGTGATACTGTTCTGACAGCCAAGATGCTATTGCAAAAGGCTACGGAGGAGGACTGTATGGACCTATTTGATCCTATTGGGCACCCAAAGTACGACCAGGCAATTCGAGATCTCAAGCAAACCAAGGCTCGCGATCTACGTGAGCTTATCCCTAAGGGAGTTGGTGTTCATCACGCTGGTATGGCTCGTGCCGACCGTAACACCATGGAGCGACTATTTGGGAACGGAGTGCTGAGGGTTCTGTGCTGTACGGCTACTCTAGCATGGGGTGTCAACTTGCCCGCTGCAGCCGTCGTTATCAAGGGCACCAATGTCTACAATGCTGCTCTTGGTAAGTTTACAGATCTAGGGATCCTAGATGTACTGCAAATTTTTGGTCGTGCTGGACGTCCACAGTTTGAGGACACAGGTATTGGCATGATCTGTACTACCCAGGACAAGATGGACCACTATCTACGGGCAGTTACGGAGCAACAACCCATCGAATCACGGTTCTCGACCAAGCTTGTGGATAATCTCAATGCCGAAATCTCTCTGGGTACAGTGACAAACATTGCCGAGGCGGTGCAATGGATTGGTTATTCGTATCTATTTGTACGAATGCAGCGTAGCTTCCAAACATACAACATCGAATGGAGCGAGATACAGAACGATCCGCAGCTGGTCCAGCATCGTCGTCGGCTAGCTATTGCTGCAGCACGCACATTGCAGAAGAGTCAGATGATTGTGTTTAACGAGGCGACTACCGAGGATCTCCGCCCTAAAGATCTGGGACGTATTGCTAGCCAGTACTATATAGGCCATGCCACGATTGAGGTGTTCAACAGCATGATGCGGGAGCACAACAATGAGAAAGACATGTTGAACATGATGAGTATGAGTGGCGAATTCGATCATGTGCAAGCGCGTGATAGCGAGTCCAAGGAACTTACACTCATGAACACTGAAATGATTCGCTATCCGGTCGAAAAAGGTCTAGACACACCACATGCCAAGGCCAATATCCTACTACAGGCCTATATTGCGCGAGTACACCCTGAGGACTTTGCGTTGGGCAATGATCTTAACTATGTTTCCCAGCAAGCTGGGCGTATCTGCCGTGCCCTCTTCATGGTAGCTCTGAATCGCCGCTGGGGTAAGCTGTGTCTGGTGTTATTAACCCTAGCAAAGTCGATCGAGCGTCGTCTCTGGTCGTATCGCCATCCCCTGGCTCAATTCGAGTATCCAATGCCGGTCCTACGCGCATTGGAAGCGAAGAGATCGATCTCCATTCAGTCTCTTCGTGAGATGAGTGCTAGCGAACTTGGAAGTATGGTTCACAATGAAGGTGCTGGTCGTAAACTCCGGCGTACGTTAGACAGTTTCCCACTACTCACGATTGAAGCCGAGATTGCGCCGCTCAATCGCCATGTCCTTCGCGTAAAGCTACGGCTTACGCCGGACTTTGACTGGAACGATGCCATGCATGGCACATCAGAAGCTTTCTATGTGTGGGTCGAGAACTCAGAGACCGCTGCTATCTACCATCACGAATATTTCATCGTGAGCCGACGCCGCCTGGTTGATGATCACGAACTCAACTTCACTATTCCACTAGCCGACCCATTGCCTACTCAGATCTACGTCCGTGCTGTTTCGGACCGCTGGCTTGGTGCCGAGACTGTGACCCCTGTCTCCTTCCAACACTTGATCCGGCCGGACACCGAAAGCGTGTGGACTGAGTTGCATCGACTTACCCCTCTATCTGTGACTGCCCTCCAGAACCCACCGCTAGAGCTTCTCTATCGCCAGCGCTTCGACTACTTTAACCCTATGCAGACCCAGGTCTTCCACACTCTGTATCACACTCCGGCTAACGTGCTTCTGGGATCGCCTACCGGAAGTGGCAAGACGGTAGCGGCCGAGCTGGCCATGTGGTGGGCTTTTAAGACAAGGCCAGGCTCCAAGGTCGTCTACATTGCGCCCATGAAGGCACTGGTGCGTGAACGTATCAAGGACTGGCGAGGACGGCTAGGCGGACCATTGGGCCTCAGACTAGTCGAGCTGACAGGTGACAACACTCCCGATACACGGACTATCAACGATGCGGACGTTATCATCACCACGCCAGAAAAGTGGGATGGTATCTCACGTAGTTGGCAGACACGTGGCTACGTCAAACAGGTCAGTCTAGTCATCATTGACGAGATTCACTTGCTAGCCGGAGATCGTGGCCCTATCCTCGAGATCATCGTTTCCCGTATGAACTACATCGGTGCAGCAACTGCCAATCCGGTTCGCCTGCTTGGAATGTCCACGGCCTGCGCCAATGCGACAGATTTGGCAAACTGGCTAGGTGTCAAGGAAGGTGGACTGTTCAACTTCAAGCCATCAGTGCGCCCTGTACCCCTAGAGATGTACATTGATGGCTTCCCCGAGGTTCGCGGCTTTAGTCCATTCATGCAGTCTATGAATCGACCTGTATTCCGGGCCATCAAAAACCACAGCCCCGAGAAGCCCGTGATCGTGTTTGTGCCTTCACGTCGCCAAACCCGTTTGACAGCCAAGGATCTTATTACGTTCTGTGGTATGGAGGAGAACCCTCGTCGATTCCTGCGCATGAGCGAAGAAGATCTGCAGCTAAACCTGACCCGGGTCAAGGACGAGGCTCTGCAAGAGGCGATTAGCTTCGGCATCGGCCTTCATCATGCCGGTCTGGTTGAGGGTGACCGTCAGATAGCTGAGGAGCTGTTCTTGCACAATAAGATTCAGATTTTGATTGCCACGTCAACGCTGGCTTGGGGTGTCAACTTGCCGGCTCACCTTGTCGTAGTCAAGGGCACGCAGTTCTTTGACGCCAAAACAGAGGCGTATAAGGACATGGACCTGACGGATGTGCTTCAGATGCTGGGTCGTGCTGGACGTCCGCAGTTTGACAACTCTGGTGTTGCACGCATCTTGACGCAAGCTTCCAAGAAGGACTTCTACAAACACTTCCTACATACCGGCTTCCCTGTCGAGTCATCACTGCACACTGTGTTAGACAATCATTTGTGCGCTGAAGTATCGGCAGAGACCATTCAGAGCAAGCAAGACGCATTGGACTATCTCACGTGGACCTTCTTCTTCCGCCGCCTTCACAAGAACCCTACGTACTATGGCTTACAGCTAGATGCTGAGGAGTACAGCAACGAAACGGCGCAGCGCGAGGCTAACAACTACATCATTTCCATGGTCAATAAATCGTTGCGTGCCCTCGAAGACAGTGGCTGTGTTGAGACCTTCCCCAACGGCGATGTCGAACCGACTTCTCTAGGCAAGATCATGTCATACTACTATCTTGCCCACACTACCATCCGCTATCTGGTCAAGCATGCCCGCCCCAATGCTGAGCTAGCCGATGTGCTAAGCTGGATGAGTCATGCCACCGAGTACGACGAGCTTCCGGTACGGCATAACGAGGAGCTCATCAATGCCGAGCTATCACGAAACCTTCCCATCAGTGCCGCCGATTACGAAGGGAACCCACCGATGTGGGATCCCCATCTGAAGGCTTTCCTGTTACTACAGGCACACATGTCACGGATCGATTTGCCCATCACGGATTATGTTGGCGATCAGACCAGTGTTCTCGACCAAGCTATTCGTATTATTCAAGCCAGTATCGACGTACTGACTGAGCGCGGTATCTTGTCTAGTTGCTTGACTATGATCCAGTTGATGCAATGTATCAAATCTGCGACCTGGCCAAGTGAGGCACGTCTTGTCATTTTGCCTGGAGTTCACGGCAAGAATGTCCCTGCAGAGACTACGCTCAAGAGTCTTGCAGCCAACAACTCTAACCAGCAACTTACAGCGTTAGCGAAGAAATTGCATATTTCCAGCAGCCAGACACAGAACTTCATCAAAGCTGCTGCTACATTACCGCATATCAGTGCCAGTATCGACGGTGCTACAACTTCGGCCGTCCTAGTGTCACTTCGGCGCATGAACGCCTTCACGACCAACGAAGCCCGCATCTATGCCCCACGCTTTCCCAAGCCGCAAACTGAAGGCTGGTTCGTGGTTCTATGTGACACAGCTACCGATGAGATAGTTGCAGTCAAGCGTGCAGGCTGGAGTCCGCCATTCGCAGATAACAAGGGCAAGGGCAAGGAGGGACAAGATGAACAGGAGGGGACAGCGAAGGGCAAGGATAAGACTATCAAGGCGGGCTCGAAGCCACGGCTTACTAAAGTCACGCTGAGGTTTCCACCACAATTGCAGGGACGTCGACTTCAAGTGAAAATCGTCAGTGATGCATACATTGGTGTCGAAGAGACACTCAACGTTGAAATACCGCGTCCACCAGCACCGGAAGGTTTTGATAAGAAAGACAAGGATGCCAACATGACAAATAGCGGAGGCAATAGCAAGACTTAAGATGATATGGTATATGGGCAAGATAAGCATGTATGTGAATAAGATATAGTAGGTAAATTCAATGATTGGATATGCTAAAGTAGATAAGAAGACAAGATAATGGAGAGAAAAGGAAATTGCCCAAGATGAATACAAGATAATAAAAAAAACAAGAAAAGCAAATCGCTAGCTCCAAGACCAGAAAAAATAACAAAACCAAAAAAAGGAAAAACATCAAGAACTAACCTAAACGATAACAAGCAAACAGATGCCGAACAATACTAGCCAACTGGTGCGAGATACTCTAAAATCACAGATACAAAAAAAACAACAACCAGAAGAGCATAGAGAATAAATAACGCTAGCCTAACTCGCCTTCATTAATCATGTCATTGTCATTGCTCTCCCACGTTTCATATTCCTTTTAACAGCACCTTGAGCTTCGTTCCATATGTTCTTCTGGTGACCGAGAACGACCAACAGCAGTGTTATCAACGCTGACAGTACTAGTGCCATAGTTTCTCGAGAACATCCAACTGCGTCGATCACGTCCGACACGGAAGCTTCCGCCATTACTTACATCGTTTCCGTACGAGCCATAGTAACTAGCTCCCAACGCACCACTACCATTTCCACTGCCGTTGCTACCGCCTAACCCGGATATGCCGTTGTAACCGGAGCCAATATGGCCGTCAAAGTATCCACCGTCCATACCATTCTCGTAGCCCGGCATACCTGGTGTAGCTGTTGCCGTCAAGAGAGCACGGCGCACTCTGAGATTCTGCTCGACGAGCTTGCGCGCAACGACACGGAAGACTTCTTCGACGCCCTCGCCAGTCTCTGCTGAGACCTCGTGGCACGCATCCCATCCAGCTTCTTGGCCCCAAAAGCCGCTGCTGCGCTTGCTGCTGGGCGATCGCGGCTCCGCAGATGGAGCGGTGCTCACACTAGGCCAGAGACTGCTGATATGTGAGTGGTTGGTGTATGAGTGCATGTTGTGGATAGGCGCAACGGCAGAAGGCGGTGGTGTAGAGCCTTGGCCGGGCTGTAGGTTCTCAGCAACATAAGCAATACAGCGCTCAAAGGGAACTTCGCGAGCACTGGGATCCCGCGTGACGAGGTCAGCTTTGGTACCGACGACATGCAAGACGACGTCATCAGGGAGATTCTGGCGCAGTTCAGTGAGCCAGAGGCCCATGTCAATGAAAGATTGAGCATCGGTTATGGAATAGCACAGGATACAAGCATTGGCGCCGCGATAGTAAAGGCGTGAGATAGAGCGGAACCGTTCCTGGCCAGCTATTGGTGGGACGAAAAGGCTCTAGTGTTAGCGAGATAGTCACACATCACATGGCCGTTTGCATGCCAGTCTAAGCACATGGTATAGTAGCGCTAAACCGACTCCATTTGAGTGCTAGGAAGAGCCGAAATAGCTGAAGCTTGTATGCCTAAGCATCTAGAAGTTTAGGGATAAACAGGACTAGAGGGAAGATATAGTAGGGAGAGGCTAAGATGAATAGACTACGAAGAAAAGAGGGTAAACATACCAGTATCCCACAACTGTAGACGCACAACAGTGTCACTATCGCTATCAACCACTCGCTTGGTCAAGAAGTTTGCGCCTACAGTCGATGTGGTTTGAGCGGGGTCGAAGATGCCCTTGCAATAACGAGTGAGAAGCGATGTCTTCCCAACATTGGCAGCGCCGAGGACGACGATCTTGGCTTCCAGCGAAGAGCCCATTGCGTTTGATGCAAGATAGAGAGGCACGGTGAAATATGTGCTGATGGTGGTATACAGTGCGTACCAGCACTACTACTATGCAAGTCGGTATATCGCGGCAATCTTGGTGATTTCACTTGCGCTCTCCGGCGTTCGGGTAGCGGGATATTCGTCGCGGATTATTGATATCGGCCGTACTTGAGGAAAGACGTCAAATAAGTAGCATAGATACGCCTAGATGATGGGCGAACAGCAACAAGGCAAATGCGCTGGCGCCTTTTTGTGATCGAATTCAAGGGAAAAGCGGCAGCTCAGCTGCTTGAGCTTCATGTCCTTGCGAGAGGATCTGATAAGAATCGGAAGCAAAAGAAGAAGAGAAAAACGTAGAGATTAGAGAGAAGGGGACGAGAAGACGGCAGCAGATAATCAAGATCACAAGGCAACAGTACTTCAGATAGTGTGCCAATGACACTGTCAGATGAGGAGTTTCTATGACTAAACGTCGAGCTTGGCCGTAGTCAAAAACCTCAGAATCGCCGGCAAACAAAGAGAAAAAAGCTCAAGAGAGGGCAACTAAGGCCTTCTCCTCCTAGTTAATTGCAACTCTCTGGATCTTAGCCTATGCCTATGCCTATGCCGTCTAAGGCTTTGCACAAATCAGCTCGTCTATTATCCAGTTCGGTTGTTATTGTTAATGTTCCCCGTCAGAAATTAAGTTCTTGAAGTATTCTTCTGGGTATTGTCTTCTCTCTTAGAAACAAAGGACTGGGAGAAGATAACAGAAGGGTTTGAGACTGTCGCAGATTGTGGCGGAATTACAACCAGAAGAGCTAGAAAAAGGTGGGAAAAGGTAAAGAAAAGGGCACAGACGTCGTGTTGGTTGTTTTCGTTGCGTTTATTGACGCACGAGTTAAAGTCACGGTTTTGGCTATCAAGGAAAGTGTTTGTAAAGTGATCGAAGATGGAAAAATAGAAGGAAAAGAAAAGATAAAAAGATAAAAAGATAAAGATATCTCTCCAAATATGCAAGGCTCTTTCTCAGCCTTTGGATTCTCACATAAGGAAGGAACAATGAGGATTTCTGACAATTGGTTATAGAGCGAAATAGGATAGGAAGCTTCTCTTTTGTATATTATTCAGTCTAATCAATATCGCTCTTTTTGGTGTGCTTCAACATGGAAAAAAAAAATGAAAAACAAGAGACGCCAGAATAAAAAAACAACTGCCCAAAAATCGCCAAGCAAGAACCCGCCTATATCCAGCAACTGCAGCCAAAGGATTTCGTCTGTTTCGATCGTTTGCTCTTTCCCCAGCTGCTAATTGTGGCAACGCTTAGGGAAGGCGGGGAATTAAATCGCGGACATCTCGATAATCGTTCGTTTTCAAGTTTCTGTACTTTTGATATTATGGGAATCATGATATGCCGCAGCAATCATCTTCTTTACAATCTGTCATCTATTAATGATTTGGTACATATATTGCTGTAACCATTATCATTATAATCACGGTTCAGAGAGGGGCCGGTTCCAGATTTTCAGCTACTCTAGAAGATCAACAAGAACTACAATTTATAATTACACATAGGCCGGCCTCCCTTGCCCGGATAAAGAGATCATGTTCTCTTCAAAGCTGGTAGGCGTGTTTTCTTATAGTACAACAACATGATGTGTGGATGCTCATAAGATTGGTGAATCTAACAGCTAAGAAATAGGCGGTCATCCCCTGAAGCTCTGATAGTAGAGGCCCTGAATTATCATCTCTTTTCAAGGCAAGTGACATCATCGCGTGGACGACTTGACAGCCCTAGGACCCATATAAAAACCCTGCGTATATTCATACATATACATGCTATTAATTTTATGTTATAAAATGGGGATATATTGAAAGAACATACACAACTAAATCTGAACTTATAGCTTTGCCTTTGGTGCCGGTATCGTAGGCTGTGGCAGTCTCAACGGCTCATATGCCTTTGATGTCAAATGGTCCTCCGCCACGGCCGAATGTGATGCGAGACTGCGTACATCAACTAAGTCAGGCGTCAATTGGTCAATGGAAGTGACACCGATCAAGCGCATGTTCATCTCTAGTTCATCGCGCAATAGCGCCATAGCCTTATTGACACCGGCCTGTCCATAAGCTGACATGGCATACAAGAAGGGTCGGCCGATACCGACAGCCGTTGCGCCCAGACATAGGGCCTTGATGACGTCAGTGCCGCGACGGATGCCGCCATCGATGTAAACTTCGAAGACTCTGCCGTTACGATCGCGGCCACCAACAATGCCACGCCGACGTAGCACCGGCATTGTCTCGGCAAGTACCTCGATGGCACTGCGCGAGAA
The DNA here is from genome assembly GCA_001513805.1 of Davidsoniella virescens. Taxonomy (NCBI): domain Eukaryota; kingdom Fungi; phylum Ascomycota; class Sordariomycetes; order Microascales; family Ceratocystidaceae; genus Davidsoniella; species Davidsoniella virescens. The sequence continues at coordinate 91,028 of LJZU01000025.1, read as the reverse complement.
CTCGAGCTGGCGGCCGCCATGGTTGCTTAGCACGACGCCTTGTAGGCCGGCTTCATAGGCGAGTACAACGTCTTCGACGCGCTGTACGCCCTTGATAATAATGGGCATGGAGGTGATGCTTTGGAACCACGGGATGTCCTTCCAGCTGAGTGCCGGATCGATGAAGCTACTGATGGCGCGCGCAGCGCCTTGTGATGTGTCGCTCTCCATGCCCTCGTCGGCCTGCACCTTGGCGCCAGGATCGGTGAACTTGCTGCGCATATCCTTCTCGCGCCGACCGAGCTGGGGCGCATCGACTGTAATGAAGAGACCCTGGCAACCGCGGCGTTCGGCATGTTGGACGATACGGCGTGTGATTTCCTGATCGGTGTTGACGTAAAGCTGTAACCATTGGATCTGCGCTGCCCCAGAACCCGGAGCTCCCGCTGCGTCCATGATCTCGTCGAACGAACAACTGGCCAGTGTTGGGATCATCTGAACCACACCGTGCTTTCCAGCCGCGCGTGTCAAAAGCACCTCGCCTTCTGGATGACCCAGTTTGCCGAGAGCCGTGGCTGTGACGTAGAAAGGCATGCTTGCGCGCTTGCCCAGCATAGACGTAGAGATATCAACGTTGGCCACATCGACAAGCACTTTAGGCCGAAACCAGATGCGGTGGAAAGCAGCATGGTTCTCGCGCATGGTAATCTCATCGTCGGCTGCTGATGAATAGTAGGCCCAAGCCGACCGGCGCATAACGCGGCGTGCCACGGCCTCAAAGTCTAGTAGGTTGTAGCATTGCGATAATGATGGCATGGAGGCGATGGCGTCCAGGCGGGCCTTTTCTTCGGCAATTTCATACGGAGAGAGCAGACTGGATGTGTCGATGGTGCTCATATCGACTGGTCCTAGATGCTTGTCTTTCGGCAAGTAGCGTTCAAGCGTATCCGATGGGTGAACCGGATCGAACTCCTCGGTGGCATCGCGGCCCTGATGAGTGAGTGACGGATCAGTGGCGGGTCATTAGGATATAGAGAGACCTTTATGTGACTTACGGCATACTTGAGAATTATCTTCTTACCACCGGGGTGGTCTACATGAGAGATTAGCATCTGAATGGTTTGGTCCTCATTGTATATGTGACTACTCACCTGGTAGGAATTCAGTGACGTCGTATACTTTGCCCTGTGATATTGTTAGTGCCGCTCCTTTCTCCTGAGATAAACGAACTCCCAAGAGGATTGTTAAGTTAACATTCAACTTACATGAACAACGACCCAGCATGACTCGGCTGTGTTATGCTTGGCGACTTCGGCACCCGTAAGCTCGGGCATTTTCTTTTCTTTGTGGCCGGTAGTTTTCTCCCGTGATTTGGAGAAACGGAGCTTGATTAATCGGTAAAGGTGAAAATAGAAATATAGTAGAGACAAGATAAAAGACTCAGTGTCTATAGTAATTCTAGCGATCAAACTTATAAGATGTATAGTTTGAAAGAAAAGAAAAGCAGAAGAAACAAAAAATGGAGGTGGAAGAACCAAGATACCTATCAAGCAAAGTTGGAGAAATTAAGCTGTCTATTGTTCTAAATATCTCGTTATCTATTTACCGGCAATGATTTTTTGTGTAGCCGATGCCCAAAAAAAAGAATTGCTACTGTTACCTTTTTCTTTTTACTCCAAATGCAGCCAGAGTTGCGGAAACCCGTCCTCCATTCTCGTTAGTTAACTTGACCCTGAACCGACACCAGCTAGTCATTTTCCTGTTCTAGTTTCTGTGTGCGGCCAGCCACGACAAATAAAACCACTACAGATAGTAATGTCAAAGAGCTTACCAAGAACAAAACTGGCATTATTAAAGCTATGTGTACCTTATATTCTTATCAGAAGATAATTCCTACAAATACAGATATGTATGTATGTATGTATGTAGATAAGGGACCGCTTCCTTCTACCGGATGAAGCAGAGCCCCTGCTAGATGGATAACAGCAATATGGAGAACAAGATATCCTTGAAAGTAACATAGTTGTATTTGTACTTCTAGATGAAGCTTTCACGATCGCAAGTTGCCGATTCTTCGACTAGCTACGATAGAAATGATTTTCTCAGTGATATCAAGAACCGCATGATGTAATCTTGCATCATAAACACAGCACATATGTACATATGACGTTATCTAAAGATTTTTTAAAAAAATAATTCAAGAAATAGTTAAACTCCGTCTTTGCTTCGGACATCTGGAGCTTTTTAAAAATTTATTTATAGCTTCCATCTTCTCGATTAAAAATCGATAAAAAGTAAGCTGTCACCTAAAAAATGGCCAGTCAAAGCTCTCCGATTTGGTATGCCTTCCCTACTGGATGCTTAATCCCGGTGTCTACATATTATTGAACCAACGGTCTTAGAATGCAACGTACCTTTGATATACTTTATATTTTCTTTTAGCAACGCTACAAAAAAGAGCCCAACTAACATCAATATTTGCTTTACTAATATCTTTCTTTGCATTGCAAATTCGACAAAGGTCTTATAATATTGTCGTCACGTGACTAGTAAGATATATACTAACTTGCTTCATTCGTACCGTTTACGTACTGCTGACTGCATTTTCAAATCATCATGACGTTATTGATTACTATAAACTACAAGCTTCAGCTCGCGCTAAACTCTATGAGCTTTTGTTGAAACATTTGCTAGTCACTTGGCCATCCACTTCGTATACGTCGTTCGTTCTGACCCTCCTTCTGAAAACTATGATATCTAATGATACTCGTACTCTTACTCTTCATACTCCTAATTCTGCCTGCTGATACTACAACCTAGATTACTGCCATGCCCGTAACCCTGACCATGGGTCTTGCTGTCCGCCTTGCGATGTTGGCGGCGCCGGGTAATCCTGTGATCCATAGTGGATTGTTTGCTGGGGTCTGATCGGCGGAGGTCCTGGCGGCGGCGGAGGAGGCACGTATCCATGTGGCGGCACGCCTTGAGATGGTGGCCGGTTTATGTTCTGGCCTATCTGTTGTTGTTGTTGTTGTTGTTGTTGTTGTTGTTGTTGTTGTTGTTGTTGTTGTTGTTGTTGTTGTTGTTGTTGCGATTGTGGCTGTTGTGCGTATCCGCCATAAGCATTGGCAAAGTTGGCATGGTTGGGCGGAGGCGACGCAGGCCCACGCATAAACGTCGTCTGAGTAGCCGGCGGTGATGTAGGACCACGGAATTCAAACGACGTCTGTGTGGCTGGAGGCGACGTAGGACCAGGGTTTCGGCCGTAGAACGACGGGTCGTAACTCACAGGTTGACTGAATCCTGTGCTGACTGCTGACTGGGGCGACTGCATGCCGGGCTGTTGTCCAACAAGTGTTGGGTTACCATAGGTCGAGCTTTGTTGAATTTGGTTGGGTGGTGGCGAGTTTGGTACACCATATTGGAAACCATCGAATCTAGGTGCTTGATCCGACGCAAATAGTGCTGATGGTCGTCTGCCAGATGATGAGCTTCCTACTGATGAATGTGGTTCTGCCGGTGTTGTGACACGCGTTGGCTGCTCTATCGACATTCTACTCATAAGCTCGCGCATACGCTCTTGCTCAAGGTCAGCTTTGGCTGACATAATGTTGTTCCGATTCTGGCTGATACGATCTAGAAGCTGAGACCCTTCTGTTCTGCGGTTGTTCACGAACGAGTCGACGTTCTTTTGTAGACTAGCTACCGTTTCATTCATGCTAGACCACCAAGTCTTGGCTTTTTGAAGTGCTGACTCTAGATCAAGAAACTCTTGGTATGCCCGCTTGTACTTGCCAATGACTGATGACCGTTGTCGTTGGACAGTCTCCCACTTGTTCTGCTCTGATCGAACACGCTTGTCTTGTAACAGCGCATTAAAAGTTATGGTGAGCTCCTTGAGCATGCTTGCTTGCTTGTGGTATGCTTGCAAAAGTCTGTTCTGGAAAGAACGGAACTTTTCCAGCTCGGACTGGAACAACTGGGCTTCGTAATCTGATGTATTCTTCTTGTTCAAAATCAAAATTTGCGAAATATCATCCGTGCGAACCTATTATGGCATCAAGTTAGCAATGCGTGAACGTCCACAGTGACCACATTTACAGGCATACCTTTTCTTTGAGCTCTTTCAGAGTCTGGTTACGCTCGCGCTTGAGCAAATTCAACTTCTTGATGATCTCTTCTACCTTGGCAATTTGATCAGAAACACTAGGAGAACCGTCCTCGAAATCGGCGTCCAAAAGATTGTGTTCAATGGCAGGGCTCGTATTGCTACCACTTTTGATTTTGCGTAGCCCAGCTTGGAATAAAGCATCAGTACTGTTGCTCTCTGATGCCCTACGCATCTCCGCAAATTCAATTTCGTTCTGGTGGAGTTTGGTCGCTAATTGGCTATCAGTACGTGAAGCTTCTTCGAGCGCTTCTTGGTAGCCCCGAATATCATTGCGCAACGTTGTCGTGAGTGATGCGCTTGGCTGTTGTGTCCATTCGGCCTCATATTTCGATCGCATTTTCTCGCATACACTGGCTTCAGTGTCAAGATCCTTTCGACATTGATCCAGCATTCCCAGTAGCGCAGACTTTTGTGAGCGCAAGTAATCAAAGATTTTGGTCGGGTTCTCGTGTCCGGCAACGTCATCACACCACGTTTTAAAGTCATTGTCTGGCATGATTTCTTGATGGTCCATTCCTCCTTTGAGCACTTGTAGCGACCCGGGAAGATGCAGATAGTCAAGGCTAGCTGCCATCTCTGTGTTGGCAATATCGACACGTTCTTGCTCAGCGCGGACTAGCTTAGCCTTTTCCTCGTCGTAAAGACTGGCAGACTCGGTAACAGACATCGGTACGATTTTAGCAAAGAGATCGGGGCCCGTGATCCGGTTGATGTCCTGGCCGGCGTACAACTCTGTAACGGGGATCGGTTTAGCGGCAGGAAGCTTCGGTACTGGGGACAGGGTCGCCTCAGCTGGAACGGCTTGATGGTAGATGAAGTCGTTGTCTTTGGTGAGCTCTTGCAGTTTCTCTTGGATATTGGCTAATTGTCTTTTAGCCATTTCTTGTAAAATCGGACCGGTCTCAAAACTCAAATTTGAACTAGAAGGAGTCGAGTTTGGGAATGATAGAGCCATCTTGTTTGCATCCTTTGCCATGCGCTCAGCAACCTGAAGTCGTCCAATCGCAACTCCGTGGTGGTTAGCATCATCATCGGCTAGTGATTGATAGTATTGGGCCATAGCTCCAAGTAGGCTAGCCTTGATCTTAAAGGCGGGAGAAGTAGAACATGGCAATGTTAGTTTCATCTGTTGGTATAACGAATGTAGTTCTTTTCGAGGTTCAAATTGGATATGACATACCTGGACTAGCATCAGCCACACCTTCTCAAAGACAGCTTTATTGACATTCTCCTGAACACCCTCGACAGATTCGGAATATAAGTAAGAAGCCTGGCTGCACAGTTTTGCAAGCAAGCCATTTTTCTTCTGGTCGCGGACCTGCCGCTCTAGAAACACCTCAGTAGCCTGAGCCAGCATGATTGATATCAAAGTCTTAACTGTCTCACGGCTTAGATCGACAGAGGGAGCATGTAGGAAGTTTTCGTTAATATATGTGAACATTCCAGCAGCAGCTTGGAACGAGTGATACGACATTTTGAGGCCTGATTCCTCAGAGCGGTTCTGATTGGCGGCATGACACGAAAGTACAGCAGAGATGTTAAAGATGATAGATGCCTTCTCGAAAGCAAGAGAGTATTGTGATGTCGACTTGTGGGTGAAAGCATCGAACCTACGGTACAGACGAATGGTTAGCGCATGTACTATCAAACTATTTGCAAGCAAACAGGCACATGGTCAAGTTAGCAGTGCTGTCGGGACCAATGTGTACCAAGTAAACGAGATTTTGATGTGTTGTTCATCCACGGGGAATCTCAGATCTAGAAGCTCAAGCTGACCGTAGTAACGGTACAGCATGTCTCGACCGGCGGTGCTATCCTTGCCGGCGCCCCGCATGTCCTGGCGGAGGCGATTGAGAGTGGCACACTCTTCGGCATAGCGTTCGGGGTCATCGCCATACGTGTCTCGGATGTAATCTTTGAGTGGAGTAATCCAATCGATCTCGTTAGTAGCCTTGAGCGGCGCCGAGATCATAGGCGACTGCGGCATTGTGAGTGCTTTGCTTGCTGCCTTGCTGATTGTAGACAGATAAACAGGGAGCTCGATAGGTGAGTATATAGACGGGGGAAGTCGTAGATGGATGTGGTCTGGTCCACAAGGCTGAGATTAGAATCTTGGGCTCCGTGCCAAGATGTGTATTTAGGCGCGTGTTGAGGTGGGTAGTTGGATTTGGAATCGAGAGGTCGGATGGGCGACAAGCTGTGGTAATAACAAGGAAGTAGATAGTCAAATGCGGCGCTATACTATAGAAGATAATGGGTTGCTGTTGGCACTATGTACTCTAGACTAGGCGGGGGTGGGGTTTAATAAATGCGAATTATGGAATTTACAGAGCAAAAGTAAGGGCCACGATCAAGTAAGCCAGCAGACTGATGGAGCAGAAGATATTCGAAGCTAGGAAGTAGCAGTAGCACACTAATGGCAAAAGAGATGTTGATCAAGAGAAGAAAAAGAGAGAAAAACGCTGGTCTACAATGGCAACCATAAGTCAAAATGTAGGCTTCCAAACGAATTGACGGGACATGCACGCTGGCTAGACCCGGAAGAAGCGTTTCCCAAGACGAAGATTGTATAATCAAAAGCAGACATAAACAAGAAAAAGACAAAAACAACGCCGGAAGTGAGGGGTGGCTTTGGGGCAATTCGACTGCCAGGGTAAGGTCAAGCTAGCTAAACAGAAGGCACTGGCCTGATAATATCCCTAGTGATATGTGCTGACTAGGACAAGAAACAAAGCTCTGACAACAGCTTGTAAAGTATGGTATAGTAGGCGTACGTATTGCTATTCATAATTAGTAGTGAAATACATATCAGTAAACAGAATTGCAGATGAGGAGATCGATCTGACAGCCTATATTTCCCATTTATTCTAGGCTTTGGTAGAGTCGACAGAACTTCCATGACGACTCAAATTAGGCTGCGGCGGTCAGTGAAGGCCAACTAAAACAATACCGACTTTTTCGGCGAGCGGCAAGGAAAGAACGCAATGAACGAATAAGTGGACAATTACAGACAGAATGTAGTTGCCTAGACAGAGAGAGGTTCACGGGAAATTTGCATTAACATTATATTCATTTTCATTACGGCAAGCACCCCCGGGAAGGAAGACGCTGTAGAGAAGTGCATGCAGAGCAAGCCAAGGCACGCAAGCATCAGGGAAGGAACTCTGAGAGCGTTCGCCGATACATCACAGTGTCAATATGTGTAGTTGCATGCTGTGTTAAGCTGCTATCAGGTGGGCATCAAGTCCATAAATTAGCTTCAAATAGATATTGAACTCGGCACCCAGACACCGAGGATGCCGTGGATTGTAATTGTGTCTGAATATCGTATCATTGTATCCAGGGTCAGAGGCTGCATGCTGATTGGCGATGTTGTTATCGTCAGAATTGGAAGCTGACCGGCAAGTGGCGCATCACTACCTGACTGGGGTTGTAGGCACCTAAGTAGCAAGCGAACTTACAAGACGCGTAAAAGAGCCATATTAGACCTTTTCATATGCTATCACATTCTCATATATCGAGAAGTGCTCCTCCAAACAACCGAGAACTCATACAAAAACAAATACAGCCATGTGTAGTCTACAGAACTACATACCTACTACTATTATCAAGGCTGTCATTCCAACAGCACTAGGAGATTAGCCGCCGTGCCGCCTGGTTGGGCAGCAAGATTTCGCTTGTCAGTCGATCGATCGTTTTTTGGGCGCTTTGCTCGCAAGCCTTCATTCGACTGGACAGCCGCACATCCTCGACAACTAGGTTCTATATAGGAGCGGTCGCCTCTTTTAAAGCTTGTCACTGTCTAGCTACATATAGATACATAAAATTACAGCTTAGTCATTCTACTTAGCTAACTGTTATGCTTCCTTTTGGCTTCACCGTTCTTCCCAGAACATCAATGTCAGCGGACGTTGCGGCCGATACGACATTGCAGGCAGGCAAAGTACTATCTATATATCACATCATATTACAAGACATATACATTGCATATATACGTACAACTATGTATGCGTATGCAACTAGTAGTACATGCTATACCAAGACCGTTGCTGACAGCAAAAGTCTATTCTTCCGCTTATGTCCATACTCGGCTATGATTCTCACTTGTAGATCCAAAAAAGGCTTGTATCTTCATCTACAATTACAACTAGAGTCTTTCGGGAATATCGGTCCTGAACCGAGATAAAAAAACAAACTAAAAAAGAAGAGGCGGGAAAAGGGAATCCAGTTGTCACTTACCCGCCGTACACCGTCCGAAGGAGCATAAAAGGCAACATGTGTAATCTATCAATCACCAGCTTGAGCCCTCCTATTGGCTATACCTCCGGACGCAGTGTGAAATTAATCGTGCCAGCCAAACCCAGAGAACTGTGGTGCTTCGATCCGTCACATCGCCGACACATTGTCCTTTCCTTCTCTCTCAATATACTGTCCCTAGTTGATCAAGAATCGGAGGCCACCTACAATATACCATCTAGTAGTACAGTCTCTCTACATAACCAATTATTTTGGCCTACCATCAAGAACATGTGCAAAGCAGTCTGTTGCAGATATAAAGACGCATGTCATCTACATCGACTTGTATATCTTACAGAAATAGGCTAGCATATCTTGCATTGCAGGAGGCCGCAGAATAAGGCCGCTCGGCGCCTAGCCCGCCAAACAGCAGCACAACCGTAAACGAACTGCTTGCTTCTTCATAATACCGTCGTACTGGGATTTACAGGGTTGAAGGGGGAATAAAGGCAGGTTGAGGATTATTTGCCAGTGTCACAATCCATGTGTGTTCATATGCTGTTGTCTTACTGACAAAGAAGCATATGTAGGATAGATGCTCTACATTCTGACCCCCTCTAAGTCGCCTGCCGTTCTTGATGCTGGGAACTAAATGCCGTCTTCGGCCTCCCTATTTATTTGATGCATTGCTACCAGCCCACTACTTGAAACACCAAAAAGAGCCATTTTCTATACAGCAAGTCTCAACGCTAACTCATCATCATCCAGTGGAAGTTGGTATCTAGCCGCTCATAATATTCAGGCCATGAGGATAAAGCATTCCCAGTCAATCCTGTCTACTCTATAAACAGACACAATATAGCATGAACTCATATATATCACTAGAGTTTCTGTCTAACCCCCCCCCCCCCCCCCCAAAAAAGAAAAGAAAAAAAACCCTATTCATTCCAAAACATCTCGCATGTCTCTCAAAACCATGCAAGGATAGCCAGTGTGATGTGATAGTGCTACAAATATCTATACGTATACGCAGGTAGCATTGTATTTAGTAACAATTTAGACTTTTAGAATTATCTGTTGGTACAATCGTATCTGGATGGCTCAAACGAGGACATCCTGATACAGGGAAAGAGAACGAGGTAAATATGGTACAGAACGGCTTGATATCAAAAACCCAGCAAAAATTTTTATCTACCGAGCTCTCGCCGTATGAGGAGGTATGAAGAGATGTGTATATCATGAGCAAATCAGTGCAAAGGTAAAAAAAGAAAAGGAAGCTGACGAGAAGTCAGAAACGGCATGATGTAGACACAGAGAAACAAGACAGCGAAAAGATATGAATAACGCAATGAAACAGTTAGTGGGGTACAAACACTATGATAGTACGCTCAGTTCTTCTTCTCGTCGTTAGGCTTGTCCGAGTCTTCGGGTTGCTGCTTGTTCACTGAATCACGGTGTTCAGCATCCTGCGTAAGAGTGTGCCATAGAGACTTGATAAAGCCCTCATTTTGATGTGAACCCTCAGTAGACCTGTTGTAGAAGAGAATAACAAGATGACGCGTTAGAATAACAAAAATCCAAGCAAAAGCACACTTGAAAAAAAAAAAAGCGTATCAAGACATGTCACTCTGCTGGGGTAACTTACGATTTACCAGTTCCGGACATATTCATGATCCGCTTCGCCGTTTTGTCGCCCATCTCTTCTGCTAGCAATTCGAGAATTGCTCGCTGGTTAGAGGACAGATACTTAGGTAGGCTGACCTTGAACTCGACCTTCATATCACCCTTTCCACGTCCGTTCACGCGCGGCATACCAAGGCCAGAAAGCGTCAACTTGTCACCTGTGTTAGTACCCGTCACCACACGCACATTAACGTCACCATCCAAAGTAGGGACGGCAACCTCGCCACCCAGCGCCGCCGTAGTCAATTGAATCGATGCCGTGTACAAAATATCGGCGCCGGCGCGACGGAAGCGTGGGTCAGGCGCCACGCGCACCAACACGTAAAGGTCACCACGCTTTGTGCGCATGCCCTCGTTCATCTGCTGGCCGGTAGCTGGTGCATCTCCAGCCCCGTCGATGCGTAGGCGCATGCCATCGTCTACACCTGCGGGAATATCTACCGTGATTGTCTTGCGTGTGCGCACGACACCGAAGCCATCGCAAGAGCGGCATTCAGAACCAGGTGGGTACGATGAGCCAATACCCTGGCATGTCAGGCAGGTCGTGGCCATCTGGAAACCGCCGGGAATGGTGCGCACTACGGTACCGGCGCCGTGACAGGTAGGGCAGGTCATGCGCTTGGTGCCGGTTTTTACGCCGTGGCCGTCACAGGGCGCGCAACTGGTGGTCGGTGTAATGTTGATCTTCTTGCTAGAACCTTGCGCCGCCTCCTGGAAGCTAATGGTAGCCTGAACCTCGATGTTATCACCAACAAGCACCTCGTGGAATCCAGAGCCTCGTCCACCACTGCTACCTCCGAAGGGACTGCGTCCACCGGTGAATGCGGAGAAGATGTCCTCGAAACCAAAGCCACCTCCGAAGCCGCCTCCACCCTGGAAGCCTGAGAATGGGTGACCACCAGCGGCGCCGGGGTTGGGGCCAGGGTTGCCGTTAGAGTCGAAGGCGCCGGCACCAAACTGGTCAAACTGCTTTCTTTTTTCGGCATCAGACAGGATTTCGTATGCGGCCTGGATCTCACTGAACTTTTCCTTGGCACCAGACTCCTTGTTGGTATCGGGATGGTATTTCTTAGCAAGGCCATAGTAGGCCTTCTTGATCTCGGCACTGGTGGCTGTTTTGCTAACAGACAGTGTCTGATACGGATCTTTCATAGCATTCTTGCTAGCAGTGGCATGAAATTTCTAAATTGCAAGAGCAAAGAAGAAAAGGGTTAGTTATTAGTATCGTATCGTAAACGTATATGTTGGGTGGCCGAAACAGCGGTTTGGTGTATTTGTAATACATACTCTCACTTCTGATAGCATAGCACCCACAGTGCGCTGTATAGTAGGCCGCGCCGGACCGTTAAATCGGCGGAATTGTGTCTGACAAACATTGTCGAGAGTTGTTTTAGATGTAATTCTGCTGCACCGCGCAATCAGGCGTCGAGGCAGAGCCGACTTTGATAGCACGCTCATGGCGGGTGGTCGTCGGCTTGAAGATGTAGGTGTAGATGTAGTGGTGGTGGTGAATATCCGTGTAGAGAGCCCACAATTGTGATTGTAAGCGGGCGAAGAATTATGAGCAACGGCCAATAGGGCGCAAGCCAAAGTTAATACTAGGCTTATCAGATAGCCAGATACAAATCACTACCGTCTAACAAGGTCCCCAAGCTACTCTTTGGCAAATGTCAAAAGCAGAAGTCTTTCAAGAATATCGAGAGAATGGCGATCGAGAATTCCCGCCAAGGAGCATAGGTGACGCCCTATTCCACAGATTTCGTAGATCTTCTGTGAGCTTCGACACGGCTCTTCGATATCGTGATAGCTTAACCTTTTTTTTTTGCCCTGTAAAAATTGGCCCACTCGAATCCAGCCAAAGGTTATCCAAGTAAGCCCACAGTGGGTGCCTGAAGCCTGTCTACAGCTGTCGCCACCTGTAAGGGCTACTATACCTGAGAAAAAATGCCCCTCTTAGTTAGGCGCTGGTCTACCTGGATCCACTCGATTGGTTGCAGCAAGCAACAAAATAATTCAAAGCGATTCAAAAGTGGGGCGGAGAGCCCTTTACGGAAGAATTGACGAATAAATGGGCCTGCTCCTACTGAGCTTACCTTTCCGCCTAAAATAGCCACCAGACTAAAGACAAAGAGCACGCAGGGCAGACAGGGAAAAAAACGGCTATCTACTCGCTATAGCATCATCGTTCAGCATTGCGAGCAATTACGCCGATTAGAGACATATTGACTTACAGAATAATGCACCAAGTTTTCACATGACGCGCAGCATCGCCAGTCTTACAAAGTATCGTGTTGATGGCGCATATACTATTTATGTGAGAAATTACAATTTAAATTAAAAAAAGAACTCTTACAATAGTCAACAAGCACAAAGGGCCATAAAGAGTAAATACATAATCGTCCCATCTATCGTTATACGCCAAAACTCCAGCTCAAAATACCCATCTTGGAAGCCAACCAGCATGATATACATAAGAGTATATATGGACTCTTCAACCAATGAATAATATCAACCTTAACAAAGGTTACTCTCATATACAGGTAGTCGCGTCGAAAGAAAATGATAGAGAAAAACAGTGTGAAAACATCAGGTTCAGTGTGCTTCATGATCCTGTAGATAAGACCGTCCCAGATATCCGGTAATGAGTTCAAGCAGCCAAAGCCACAAATCAAAGAAACCAACGGTCGTCATAGTTGGCAGCCATGAGAAGATGTGGCATTCTCTCTAACGAATAATGGTCTCCAGTTACGAAAGAGAAAAAAAGAAAGAAAAAAAAAGGACAGTCGATACCGCCGAAACCGGGAGACGAGAAAACAAAAATAAGCAGGTGAGAGAAGAAAATAACAGAAAAAATAGAATAATCCACACCGTAGACCATAAGGCAAGACTGCGGTCATCATCTACTGGGTATACGTAGGAATGAATGTGTCCAACTAAAAGATATCCAAAGAAGAAGATAAAAGAACAATGTGGTTCCTAATTAGTAGCTGATGATATTCTGTGTCGCTCATTCAGCTACTAAGGAAGAAAAAGAAAATGTAAAGTGAAAGGCACCGTAGTCAAAAGCGACCGCTAGTGAGAGAGCGGCAAGGAAACAGAAAGACTTGTGGTCGTTGAGTACCGCCACGGAATAATGGTTTGGTGTTTATAGTATCAGGGATTCGTCCGAGGCAAATGTTGCCTGTTCTCGTCGAGTGCCTTGCTGGCGCAGAGTCGTGATGAAATCCACGATAAGTTCAGTCTCGTCGATATCCGCTTTGTCAAAGTGGATCTGAACCGACTTAGCTAAGCTCTCGCGAGATTGTTTGGTGTGCGTCTTGCGGGTTTTCTCGGCAAGCTCTTCGCGGCTCTTCTCAATCAACTTCGACGTATCGTGAGTGTGATCAGCCGACACTTTGCGGTCAAGCTCGATCGGTACCTCACGATTCGTCTGTATTAAGTCGTCAAAGGACTTGCGCTCTTGACGACGTTTACGCTGATGAGCGGCTACCATTGTAGGAGACATGGTGCCAATGCTGCCTGGAAGTGCAAGCCAGAAATGGTATGAAGAATGTAGGTATACGGGAGGGGTGTCGAGGTCATGTATCCGGCGGTATTTCAGAAGCGATTCACGATCAAACTTTTGCCAGTCGACCTACAGTAGGAGCGAATTATTAGCAAAAAAGGTAGACAAGGACGGGATAGAAGTGTGAATAGATTGTAGTAAGCTTACAGTAGAGTGCGCATCCTCGGGCGAGACTGCTCTGGTGGGAATTGAGGGCAGGATGGGTGTCTCCTTCTGTTGCCTCTTCTTGGATATTCCCTTTTCCTTGTGGCCGTCGGCTTTGGAATCGTCGTGATTACGAGGCTTTGAGGGTGCCATAGCGAGCAGAACGGAGGCTATTATGTGTAGAGAGGCCAATGCGTATACTTGTAGAGGTCGAGAATGTGTTTTGATTTCACAGAAGCTGTTATGGATCGGAGTAGGTTCGGTGTCTTTGAGAATTGGAAAGTTGCAGGGCAGCCAAAATGGTCGAGAGCTGAGAGCGATGATCGCAGAGACTCGATAGAGTGGAAGAGAACAAAATTCAAGGGTGTTTCGGTAGAAGCCCGTTTTATAGATAACGCGAGACAAGATCCTAAGCGCAACAAGAGAATTTCAAAAACTAGAATCTAGAGAATTAGAGCGAAAGAAAAAAAAATTACAGAAACTAGAGCATTAGTAGAACAGTAAACACAGGTGAGTTCAAGTTAGTTGTGCAAAGGTATTTCGCGGTAAGGTCTGCAAAACAGCAGCATACTAGAGCACATAGTAGGCGAGTATTCGCTCTACGCTTCAGTCTTGCCTTGTTAATAATTTCATCCTTCGCACTTCTGTCTCCCGCACTTAACTCACGAGCCCCAAAAAAATCACAGCATACCTAGACGCCTTTTCGGGCAGCTGCCGGGCAATTAACGTCACTACCACCGAAGCTCATTGGCCGGATAAGAAGATAAGGACGCGAGCCCATCAAAGCTAAATATGGGCCTATTTCGACTAGGGTCAAGGGTTTGATAGCGCAGAATAGTGGGGACCATGGGGCTTCTGGTCTTCCTCAACACCGAGATGTTGTTGGCCATTGCAGCGTCGTCGGTTCGGTCATGATCCAAGATTCATCGAAATGGGACGCACCGCCTCGGATTTCATTACGTCTGAAAGGCTCGTCATGTACACCGATCTCTGCGCTTGCGAATAGTATAATTTTGGTGTGATTTCAGACGCATGATTATGTGGGCTCTGGTGTGGATGAATTAACGCTTGTCAAAAATCGATCTGTTGGTGGCCTTTTGGTGGCCGTTTCTTTTCTAGGCTGCGGCCTTTTTTGCGGATGATTTGTGAGTGGTCGCTCAAATTCAAGTAGGTTTAGTTAGCCAAGAGATACGGAAAAGGACGAGGTTGAGAGAGAGTGCAGCTCCCAGTAATTCTAGGTGAGCAATGGAGTGGCGTTCTAATTTCTCAACAGGGGTGAGGGGAGGATATTGGCGGACTTGAAACCATAGAAGACGAGGGGAAGTTGCATGAAAAATTAGTCATCCTAAGATGTGTGTATGATACTGTGTAAAGGAACCTCGACAAAATTGACACTGAAGTACTCTACAAATGCTATAAACATTGAAGAATGAGAGAGCAATCATTCACTATGTACATACAATTTTATATATGTATATCAACTTTGATGACTTGTTAGTTGTTAGTGGAGCTTTCTTGTTCCTCTACCGAAAAAAACCGGACTGCGGTGTTGCTGCCAGCCCTGGCCTAACCCTAAGTTTTTAAATCATCACTATCGATTCGTGACCATGGATGGAAAATTGAACGAGAAACACCTTACATTTTTGATTTCATAGTAAACACATGTAGCAAAACTTACAATGGGATCAAAATAGATGTTCGTACTACATCATCACAACTGTTGTTGCGAAGAAATATTCTTTCACTAAGTCTAATCATCAATGTGACACCACCGACAAGGGATTCAGTGAAGTAATGGTGTGAGCAGGACTAAGAAAGGTAGAGGGCCTGTCAATGACATGATAAATACTGGGGCCGTGCTCGGTATCTTATCCATCTATATGCGCCGTGTTCGTTCGAACCGTATAATGTTATCGGATTGACAGCTAGATACAGACATACTTGAACTCATGCCAATTCAAGCATAATTTAGCACCATGTCTTCAATATTGAGTCTAGCTGTGCTCGGGAATAGGCCATAACAATATGCACTGACCATACCCTATACACGATTGTGCGCTCACAACCGGCCCGGTGATCGTATCTGCGTACAAGGCATACGTTTATACATTTGTTATACTAAAGTAATACGCAATTGAACTATAAAGTCAGAATTGACATTACCTTTATCAGTGGACTTCATCTTTTTATAGTAAAGAAGTTTTGTGTTTCCAATAATATCTATCCGTACGGAATATTCTAGGGTACCACTATAGACATATCAAATTGATGGTAGATGCCCGTCAGGTAAATTACCCTGGTATTATGTATGTATTGTTTACGAGCCAAGAGCAGGGTGACATGTAGTTGTACTTGCTTCTCCACCAAGAAAACAAATGCAGCTAACGACTTGAGGCGTCCAAACAAATCCATCAAGTACAATAGAAACGTGGAATGGGAGTAGAAACATCTCAGCCTCTTCTCAGCGTGGGCTATATCCCAGTAGCTCAATATGTTAGATGAAGATTAAGCCAGGGGGATTCTACAAGCCTCTAAGCTATGCTGATATATTTGCAACGGAAAGGGTCTTATAGGATAGAATAATATAATGGAAATAAAGTTGGGTTCTGTCTTGTCTGAAAGAGAAGTATGGTCTATCCGGATGTCACATGCTTTGCTAACACGGAATCATGTTAGAGTCGGTGTAACCGAAGTATGTGTATCTATGTCACGTTGCTGAGATACATTTTGATCAGAATTTCCGTCAGATCAGTTGTCTTCGTACACATGTAGCTGTACATAAATGATATATGACTGTCACACTCTATCGTATGTCTGCGTAGCTGCATATATGACTATAATCTTGATTTTACGTGGATCTCTGTGATGGCACCGGATCATCGAGAAGAAAACAATAAGGCTTTGGCAACATTGATCACATCTGAACATAGCATAGCAATGTTTTGCAATATGTTTATCAGTTTAGACATTGTATGAGCCTAGACTTCGTTTGGCGGACTAAGAAATCCTAGAATAAATGGACATACAGTGTATCTGTACACATTAGAACAGGGTAGTATAAGGTAAAGTGAGCTTGGCGTAGTATCATAACATGTTCGTGATACATAAGAATCCTATGCAACAGGGCTTGGGGAACTCATGCATGAAGTCCGATTTCGCAGGATAACCATCGGACATATGTTAAGCTATGGAAAGAAAAATCCATGTTGTATATGTATTCATAATGGCGAGGAGATGATACCTGTTCAAGCGGTCGTTTTGTGTACAGATATATTGGTAGACCCGCTCATTATAGATTGGAGAAGGATATGTAAAGGGTAAAAACCAATCCAGCGGTATGTATTGGTGGGGGAAGTTATGATGATGTGATGTCAGCTGAACATTATTTCACAAGCGAGCGAGTCAAGAGTTGCCAGTTGGTTATAGTACCGAGAAGAGCTCTGATATAGCTAGAGCGTCATCTAATCATAATCTAAGACAAAGGATTATGGTGCATATAGAAGCAAACTATGCAAACTATGCATCTGTATTTGTATAGTTGTATGTACACATATATAAACTCATGTAGTCATGTTCACTTCAGTGAGAACCAGCGAGTATCGTGACTTCCGTAGCAATGGCACTATGTGTGACCGAGATTGACACCGTCTAACAGTGCGAGAAGCTCTCAACTCAACAATCAAGAACACGTCGTACGCATGCACGGAGTTTGACGTGAGATTATATTATGAGCCGGTCAAATTCCTTATTCTATTCTGTGTCTCAAACATGATTTGTTTCTCAGCACGACTAACATTAGAGGCATCGACAGGGTACTATATGTATCACTGAGACCAAAGACTAAACTCATGTATGTATGTTACAAGCCATCTATTAATCTGTAAGAGCGGAAAGAAATAAAAGACGCCTCGAAGAGGCGAAGTTTTTAAATTTTTTTTTAGAGAAATATACATATATTGCTGGTGGCGTGCTTGTCAGAGTATCACTGGCATCCTACAGTCCCGCCTAGAATCCGAGGCAAGTCCGACCTGAGTGATGATATATCTGTAGTAGCTAATATCTGATTGGACCTATCATGTGAGTGCTCAACAAAGGTCCCCCAAGAAGTCAAGGGCACCAAAGTAACAGGCCGTATTGTTTCTTATTCTTTGCTAGAAGAAAAAGTTGCTTTCGAAAAAAGGATGGATGGTGACATTGCTACAAAGCATAATAAACCAAGACCATCAAACAGGATGCGGGGAACTAAGATGGTTTGGGAAACGGGTGGAGTATTACAAGACACGCGGGAAATAAGCAGAAGAAGCAGAAGTAAAATCCGGGGCAGGGAGCACATGCACAGGATTGATATTCCAAGGTCATATACATGTATTCATGATATGGGCTATGGAGAGTGAGGCCTGGTAAGAGACTCTTCATACTGGATTGCCATACGGAACCATGGTATGTTGTCTAGTCAGATCGTATGTACAGTATGCATGTATATGTGAATGAAATATGTGATACATATTGTATCTATAACACGAATGTTGATTCTATACAGCTTGATGCTGTTAATGGCATTGTAGATCAACGGAATTCGACGAGGTCCGCTAGCGCTGATGACCGAAGTACCTTTTGCGAATATAAACTTAGCCGGGGAAAGCAACCCATCAGTCTTTTGGTGACTGAATGAATCATTGTAAATGCCATTGGTCACTAGTATGTGTGACCAGCCATGGTGATAGAAACTTCCCGCCTGCATAAATTCCGCCGGGCTTGGAAAATTCTGTACTGGGTGTCTGACTTTTCACTTTAGTAGTACTGGTAGCACGCTGGCCACGCCAAAACGGTGATGAGTATCAGGCGGGGGTAGCGCACTTTTGATACATAGCATATTAACATGCTTCAAAGTATAGTGAACGACCATGTTCGTTTTCTTGAGAGCATGGAAACGATCTTGACATGAAGGCTGCCCGGGATGAATGTGGGACGGTTTCCCACATCTTTATAGAAGACAATGCCTTGACCCAAACTTTGTATTCTGGGTTCAAAGTTGGATCTATTCACAGTAGGATTATATGCAGTCCCCAACTACTAGTACAAGCCCAACGAGAACTGGTACAACGAAGGTCTGTTAGAGTTGACCAAGAGAAAGATCTCATGGGAGATGACAGCATGGGGGTCGCCGAGGATGGGAGTGAACCCCCATTCTTATATTTGTGGGTTCAAATTTCCGGCATCAGATGAGGCTGGATGGATTCTTCTACATCAATTTTAGAGATTTTGTCCCTGCATTTGTTGGCATCATAGGCTAAGTCGAGCTTGATTGTCAGCTTGTGGGAGATGCCCCCACGCGAACGACAAAGCTCAGCAGAAATCAGAGTTTTCCATACACATGGTTATGTATGCAAGCAAGGCGATCTTAGTAGTTTCTGGCGTCTATGGCAACGCCGACTAGGCCTTGGAGGAGTAGTTGGGCTAACTGTTAATCTTTATAAATTTCAGATGTTAGGTGCACGAACAATCAAAGAGCACTTTAGATACTTTTGGTTTGGCGTGAATAAGACAAAGGAATATCCCTAATATTGCCATGTTGATCTCATGCTTAGTGCTATGTTAGTCGTCAATCTCAGGCTTAGTGTCGAGGATGAACAAAGGGGAGCCCCCACATGCGACGAAAATAGACTGGCACTAGAACGCAAGACTTCCAGAATAAGGCAGAGAACAATAAGAGCACTGGCCAAGTTCAAAATTTTTTTTTACAACTGTATGTCTCTCAACGCTGGCTAGACAGGGTCTTGTTGATGGAACTAGTTGACCGCTAACATTTCTATCTGAGTTTGGTAGTTCGAGCTTGTTTGGTGAAACTTGGCTTGTCAAGAGTGGCCTATAGACACAACGATGGTGGACTTGAAAATATTTGTGTGTCGTGTGCTCATTATTCTTACTGGCGTGTACATAGCCATCATTCTACTGTAAAGTCGAATGATGACGTTGCTTTAGGCCATACAAGGAAGGTCATGCGGAACTGGTGGCAAATACAGACAAAACCTGGCTGGAAACTGGCTTCGAGAAACAAAACATGTAGGACTTGATAGAAAAAGAAATATCAAGTGATGTCATGAGTATACTGGACAAACGATCGGAAAATTAACTGCTTCGATTGCTAACAAGAAGATAGGTGAGGTGGAATTCTCAAAGGCCATATAAGCTAGGGCTCGCCGAAGAGGAGCTAGAGGATGGGCTCAGTATCTGCACTGAGATACAATAAGTTATACTGGGTACTTGATAAAAAGTAGCAACGAGCTTTTCTACTGCGGTATTCAACGACTGATATCTGACCGGTGGCGACGGTGTAACTAGTGGCCAAGCCGAGAGTCTATATGAAGAAGAGAAGATGAACACATGATAAAAAAAGTATCCGGCCGTCTAAAGCTACGTGTATGATTGTGGCGTTCTAATCTGACTATAACTGAGAGAGTAGCTAGGGATGTCTCGTGAAGTATAGAATGGACGGACATTTGCAAGATTCTTTTTCATCACACACGGTTTAGGCCAGATCAACTATTAAACATTCGTAAGCTCAAGCTTAGAGTCACTCTGATTTATTCACCGTAGCGAACTTTTGTCGTGCTTTAGCTTGTTACAGGAGCGTAACTGATAGAACAACGCATAAATCAAAGCCTTGGAATCAGAGCAGACACTACTTGACAGATTATCTTGCCACGACAAACATTCAGCTGGTGGAAGCCTGCATGGATTGGTTGGTTCATCTGCCCTCGGGCCACTACATTAGACGCCACTAGGTCAGATTCTCATTGTTGTCCAGTGCTAATAATTTCACTGAAAAACCTCTCGTAATTCGACATGCATCTGCTCTGTCTAGTTGGCTAGCCGCACTGTGTCTGACTACAGAACCTAGTTACCGCTACTAACTGGCGTAGGATGCAGCCTTGAGCATCACAGATCCACTGAGCCATCCTGTTATAGATTTGGACTTCAAAGTCTTTCCGCTTAGACACAGCTAGAGCTACTGCGACAACTGGCGTGTGCAAACCTGCCGTTTTTACCGGTTGATATGTATGTAGAGATATTTCAATCACACATCATTAAGACAGGATATGATGGATAGAGCGGTAGAAACAATAGCCTTTGAGAATAAGCTAGTAATAGCGTTGGAGTGTCGTTTCAAGCTATACCACGATTGTTTGTATTTCGATTTCATCTGCTTGACTTATGTCTTTCTTGGCTATACCACGTACATAATACAGCTAACTGGTCTTGATTATCAATAAACCCGGCCGAAGACTCTCCGTCGAGCTAGTTGTATACAACTATGAAACGTCATGGCCTAGCTAGAATTCCTACGGGTGTTAGTGCTCATTATAAGACGCCACTATCTTTGTGTATTTGAGTGCTTAATATTTAGTGGCCCACTACCCTGCATCTTCGACTAAGGACCCTGTAAGTCCTGTCGCCGCTGCTACTGTTCTTCTACTGCTTCTACTTCTAAAGCTAAGCAGTAGATATGTACATACATACAAATACATATGTATGTACAGCATATTCATGATCTCCGAAAGCTTAGTTTATCGTGGTCTTCTGAGCCACGAGGGACGAGCCTAGGTAAGTTGAAGAGAAGTAGCCAAATCCACA
The DNA here is from genome assembly GCA_001513805.1 of Davidsoniella virescens. Taxonomy (NCBI): domain Eukaryota; kingdom Fungi; phylum Ascomycota; class Sordariomycetes; order Microascales; family Ceratocystidaceae; genus Davidsoniella; species Davidsoniella virescens. The sequence continues at coordinate 69,615 of LJZU01000025.1, read as the reverse complement.
TAGAGAGAAAGATTAGGTGTGATTGTATTGGGACATGGCTAATTTACCATTTCGAGACTACGGTCTATCCGATAGAGTGCAAGCAATTGTTCTTTTCTCGCTAAAATTAGGGCTTGTAAAGCTAGATAGACTTAGTTAATGTTGGGGGACGCATTAATTAAATTTTATTTTCCGCTGTTCATGGACTTACTCGAAAGTGAATGGAAGAGGAAGAGTAGGGTATCAAGTGTCATCTGTCTAGGCGGTGACTTGTAACTATATGTATACCGATCTTGATCTTTTGATGGTTCTTCTCTTGTTGAACACCCGTGCTTTTGTGCTTGGTTTATTGATTGTTGACTAGTTTGGTAGATGCTTGGAAGGGTGCTTGCTCGCCAGCTACAAAGCCATCTAAGATGATAATCCTTGGCTTGGCTCTTTGAGCTACTCTCGTCACGTGTGAATCTAAGCAAGTCTCACTGAGGTTTGGCCAAGGACAGATACAAGTACAGGGTCAGGCCAGGTTATGCTTTGTTAGGTTGTTTACATGTAGGTCACGACACCCGGATCGTCATCTTCCCTGCATCATACTACAGACATGCACTATAAGCAGCCCATGAACAACTCGAGACTCCCTGTCTATCCGTCACGCGGAACGTTGTTTATTCAAAAGTCATTCTCGTGCCGGGCTTCCTTGCGTCCCTCTCGACCAAGCTCCGACGCCACCTGCACGCCGCCAACCAAGGAGAGTCCATTGTACAGTCAACTGTGTCAAGCCATATGGGGCTTTTATATGCAGGCTGATGCATTATGGTAAATTTCCGCTAGTTGTATGGGTTATATGTACTAAACCACAGGTATATTACCTAGCAATGAGCACATGCAGTCTACTATATGTATATGTAGTAAGTTATAAGGCGAGCTGACACCAACTAACCGTGACCGACTATCGGCGACCGGAACAGAAGGGCCACCGCTACCGCTGCACTTTGTTGAACCGATAGTGCTGGCTAGCATCACTATAGCATAGCATATTGTATGGAACTATACAGGCACATATTAGTGAACATCATACATGTACATACAGATATACACAGATATATTGCTATTCAACACTAACTCTGCACTAGCACACACTTTCCGTCACGAACACGCTTATACAGATATGTCCCCGATCCTTCATGCACTATATTTCGACGATATAACCATACTAGTGGTGTCTTTCCAATTCTGGCACTCGAGCCTCCGGGCCTCGTTCATCCTCTTCTCACTGACTTTACTGTGTTTATTTGTATCTTGCCCTCTTCCCGTTTCCCAGCTAGATTTCCACTCTGGCTACTACGATCCTAGGCTGGAATAATGTACAGGGGGACGAAATATCCCGGGAATTTATAAATGTACTAATTAATAGAGCAAAGCAATCAGGTCTCTCGTCCGAATCGGTTCACGCGCTACCCGGCTTTGGTAGTAGTAGTACGTCCATCTGTATTCTCAATAATACAGATACATATGTACAAATATGATATAGCGGACTCTAATAGCTTGTAAAGTAAACAGATACAGAGCTCATTAACTCCGTCCTGCCAAATTTGCAGTCAAGCTCGCTTTTCAGTATCTAGGGCCCTGTTCCCTGTCCACCGCCTGGCCAGCCTGTGCTTTGCCGTTCCTTCACCTTTGGGTGGACGTTTGTTACAAATCCTGGTTTCTTCTCGTTGTTCGGTTTCTTCTGCTGCTCTGCTTTGCGTCTTCTGTTTATCTGTTTAGCGGCTCTCAGTTGACCGAAGGTTGCCTTGCCTTGCCTTGTCATAGTGGTCAGTACTTGAAGAGCCACTTTCCCACACCACACCGTTACGAGCAGTGCTACCACTACCTCTTTATTTTTATTTTTATTTTTATTTTTTTCCTTCTTTTTCGCTTCGATCCTCTTTCCACCACACCTGTTGTATCGCTCTTGACTTACGCTAGAGAAAAAGAAAAGAAAAAAAAAACACTCAAGCTGTGATCCCTTGGGACCAACTTTACTTTGTATAACTACCAATACCACCGAAAGAAAACGCCTACGCTTGTCTCGCTTTCTTTAGGGCTGCCCTTTCGCGTCGTGCCTTGCCTAACCATACTCATACTGTCAACTAATTACATTACTATCGTATACGCCACTGCCACCACACTCTCGGTTTCCTGCCTCCTTCTTTCTTTCTTCTTTCTTTCTTCTTTCGTGCCCATTGTGGAATTCTCCAACTGGACCCAATACTACACCGACAACAGCACATTGTTAGAGCAGTTCTAGCTCCAGTTCCAGCTCTATCGCTTGCTACCACGCATCTCCTCTCCGTCCAGGTACGCCACACGAGAGCTGCAGTAGGGTCTCGTGCTTTTGTTCGTCTCGCCAGATTTCCTCGTCATGCCCCAGAACACACCCTCCGAGTAGTTGGAGTGGTTGTCTGGAGCCTTATTATCTTCTCTACTGCACCCGCTTGCCTCATTTTCGGCTTCTCTCTGCTTGGTCTAGCTACACCCAGCTCCAGCATCACCAGTAATAAATAGTGTTGCGACTTCTAGTCTTACAGCACTGCGCTTGTCTTCGCTCGGCATATCTTGCCCATACAGTAGCGAAGCTGATTTTCAGGCACTCTCTGCCTCTATTCTGGCTTCCTATCTCACCCAAATCACTGCAGGCATCTGTCTGGATTCGCTCACCTGCCGCCAAAAGTGGTTTGGAGCAGTTCCTGCACACTTACAACCCCGCAGATCCGAGATCTCAGTACCAATACCAGTTGGTAGCGTATGTATATAGTCATACATATATACAAACTTATACAATATCCCTGGCGATCCTATTACAGCACTCGCATTATTCGCAACCCTCGCATTTCTAGTTTCGGAACTTGCCTCCTCACCCTACCATGACCTCTATTCTCGGCCATCACGCTGATCACCTACAGCTCTCTATGCCGCCAAACGACACCCCTTCAATGTCACCTATGGCCGAAGTCAGCCAGTCGCCTATGGCCGAAATCAAGCCAGAACACGAGAGAGAGCGAGGCCGGCGGCGCAGTCGCTCACCTGCTGGTGATAATGAAGGCGGCGATGGCACCAACGCTCATTCTTCCGATGGCCCGACGCGCAAAAGACGGCGCAGTCGCAAAGGCCTAGATAAAAAGTTCGAATGTCCACACGAAGGCTGTGGGAAAAGCTACTCACGTGCTGAGCACTTGTAAGTGAATCCAAGCACAGCATACATATATGGACAAACATACATATATGGGTATACATGCCTTCAAGTCATGTCTGGTATAACTAAAGAACCCTAGGATTGGTACTTTTGTAGCATGTTTCACTGTTTTTCCCCTCCCCATACAAACAACGTCGTTTGACTACAACGTCGAGGCCTCTACTAATCATATCTTATCAGGTACCGACACCAGCTGAACCATAACCCCAAACAGATATACAGTTGCGACTTTCCAGATTGCTCACGAACCTTTGTCCGGCTAGATCTGTGCAACCGCCATAAGGATCGGCATACTGCTAAGGGATCGGCTCTGAACCGGAAAGACATGCTTGCAAGTCAAAACCAGAACCATGGCCAACCACAGATACACCAACATCAGCACCAACCTCAGAACCATAATCTTTTAGTCTCTCCAACGAATGAGCATCCCCCCATATCTTCGTCATCTTCGGCCAACCAGATATCACCAGATATAAACCAATCCTCCCTCGGCTTTCCTCAGCCAGCTCAACAACCTTCAAGTGGTTACCGGCCCAATGCTGAACCAATGAGCGCTTCGTTCATAGGCAACGGCCAAAGCCAGTCACAGCAACAGTCAGCACCGCAGATGTCAGCATTTCCCGCTAGCGCACCGCTTCATCCCATCGATGCGCCATATTCAAGAAACATGATAGCGGCGAACAGACGTATAGGGTTGCAAAAACCACCATATGTATCAGGCCGGCGACGACAACAGCAGCAACAGCAACAACCGCAACAACAACCGCAACAACAACAACAACAACAACAACAGGAACAGTCACCGCACTCTATGGCACCTCAAAGACCACAGATGCAAACCTCTATGAACGTCTCTTCCTTTGGTGTCATGTCCCCAGTGGCATCACAGCCAGGCTTCCAGCAAGCTCCGCATAGTGCTCCTCAACATCCTGTGAATTTTATGCCCCAACAGAACTTCCCAGCATTTGATCTTCCGCCATCAAACTTTACAGATCATACTCCGGCTTCGACAGAACCCCAAAGTCAGTCATTCAACGCTAATTCTGTTGCTGACTTCAACGATCCCTTGACTGCTACAACCGAGATGATGGTCTTTGATCATATTCAAACTTTCCCTATGCTCGGCAGCGAGGGTCTTATGAACAAGTCACCATATGTTAGCATGCCAAATGATCTTATCAGCTATCTATTCAGCGGAAACTCTCCTATCACCAACCAGATGGCGTATCAAAAGTGAGTCCCCCCTCATCATCCTTACTATCAACGACTGTCATCACTAACAATAGCTCTATATGTAGTGGCGGGTATTCTAGCTACAGTCAAATGTACATGGGTCCAGAAGGCAACAGCCTCGGCTACTTCAACAATATGCCGCAGCAGATCATGGCTGTCAACAACTTACTAGAGCAGAATCTGCCCGAGGCCACCATCTCAGACGAAAAGAGCCAGGAGATCTTCGACTACATCAAGAAGTGCTTCATAGAACGTGGCACTGTCCCAGATGACCGCAAGGGTGATGCTCTTCTGGAGGGAGATCGATCTCAACCAACACATAGTCTCAGTAAGCGCATGATGCAAGCCTATATCGGATCATACTGGCTTCACTTCAGCGAACAGGTGCCCATCTTGCACAAGCCGACCTTCTCACCAGATCAAACGCCAAACCTTCTTCTACTGTCTATGATGAGCATTGGAGCCGCCTGCCTCGACAAGACGACCCACGGCGACAAGGTCTCGAACACGGGAGCGCAGTTATCCAACTTTTTGGCATGGCATATTCGGTGGGAGACATTCATGGACAACCATTGGAGACCGCCAGCTAAGCTCTGGGCTTTCCAGGCATTGGTTCTGCTGGAGTTGTACGAGAAGATGTATTCTACCCGTGAACTCCATGAGAGAGCTCTGATTCATCACGCTACCACCATTGCCATGATGCGCCGTGGCCGTGCCTTGATTGGCAAGTCCGCTATGGACTCTCCTGCTCAGCGTGACGATGGCTCAGGTCGTCGGTCTCGCCACTCCTCGACACCTGGACCTAGCACGACTGATGAATGGTGGAACCAATGGATCATCAATGAATCTACCAGACGAACAGCTTTTGCTGCCTTTGTCATCGATTCCATCCATGCCACCATGTTCGGCCACTCCACTGTCATGGTTGCCCATGAAATGAGACTCCCACTGCCCTGTGATGAGTCTCTTTGGAGAGCAAACAGCGGCTCCGAGGTGGGCAGATTGGAGACAGTCATGGCATCCAACGGCTTCAAGCCTGTGTCGTTCCTAGAAGGCCTAAAGCGCACTCTGCAGGGCCTAGAGGTACAGACCAACTCGTTCGGGCGCACTGTTCTGATGGCTGGACTGTTAAGTGTTTCGTGGCACATGCAGCAACGCGATCTCCAGGTTAATGTTCTGGGAAGCGGTGTTTCTCAAGCCCTTGGCGGCCGAGACAAGTGGCGTATCACCCTCACCAAAGCATTCGACTCCTGGAAGCAAGACTTTGACAAGGCTATCGAGAAGCCTCGCAACGACCCGTACGCCGGCAGTTCTTCGCAGCAAGAAGAGTTCAATGTTGTCTTCGGGAGTCGTACCGTCTTACACCATCTCGCACACATTGCCATGCACGTCGATGTGATCGACTGCCAGATCTACGCGCGTGCCAAGCGACTCCTCGGCCGAGCCATTGGTGAGCCTGATCTACGCGGTGCTCAACGACGTATGAAGGACAGCTGGGTCCGAACAGCCAAGGCACGCGATGCTACTTGGTATGCCCTCAACTTCCTCTGTTCCGTTCTTGTTCCCGAAGAGCGCGGTCTGCCTCGACCACCCAACTTCAACCCGACCGACCCGTACTGCGCTCGTGACGATGTGCTGCTCAACCGGCCGTGGGTCGTCTATCTAGCATCACTTGTAGTCTGGTGCTACGGCCATGCTCTCGAAGGCCCTTGTCAAGACCACCCAGCGCCGAAGAATAAGAACCAGGCCGTCCAGCAGATGAAGGACTATCTGTGCAAGTTTGGCAGCGTCAGTTCTCCGGGTGAGCTCATGAATATGCGTGGCTTTAATAAGAATACGGCGCTGTTGATGGTTCTTAAGAGTAGCTTCGAGAAGACACGCTGGCAGTTGTTGAATGAGGGCGCCAATCTGCTTAGAAATTGTATTGCCCTGAACGAAGGCACCTTGACTTAGACAAGAGCGTCTATGGTTGGTGTCTCTAGGATACGACACGATACTACTACTCATATATCAACCATGTCTACCAACCTAATATCTTTCTGTTACATACTACCTTCACATTCTCATAACATGTGGCTAGCTTTCTGGATATTTTAAACAGCTGCTACATTACATATACCGTATCTATATTCGTTCTGTTGACTGCGTGAGCTTTGTTAGACTCATGCGGGCCCCCAGTGCCAGTTTTGTTCACTTGATTTGTTTTTTTCCTAATTACTGTTGTATTCTGATACCATCTGTACTGTAGTTCCCGCATGATTGGGTCTTCCAATTCTGTTCTAGTTTCTTGTTTCTCTGATGTTTGTTTTGTTTCCCCTCCCACCCCTCAAAAATAATTGAAAAGGCGGTCTGTGTAGTTTTGGTTGATCAACTACGTATGAATATATGTGTGTATATATTGTCTCTCTCTCTCTCTCTCTCTCTCTCTCTCTCTCTCTCTTGTGACGTTCCAACCTTACTATAGCTTCGCGCTATCAACGTTGACTTTCTCGTGGGTCACAGAAGCCACCAATTCGCCCTTCTCATTCTTCATAGAGGCCTTGATATGGCACAACCGTTTTCCAATACTCAGCACCTCGCATTCCACAACGAGCGTCTCACCTGGAAATGCTGGGCGAAAGTATGTGACATTGAGGGACCGTGTGAGCCCCAGAAGCTGCCAGAAGCCCGGCTTAGACACGGGGATGATGCTCAGGGTCGTCAAGATATCGAATAGAGTAGCCGTACAACCACCGTGTAAACTGCGTGGATTACAGTGCGATGGTTGTACCTGGAAGGTAAAGGTCACAATGGGAAAAGGCGTGGCCGTGAATGAAACGAGACGAACATATCGCATGAGAGGCGCTGCATAATTCTATATATTGAAATATTTAGTAGGTAATTGTAAAGTATGAGACGAGATCAAGGAATAGGCAAGTAGAGGGAACAGGTCTTACGCTCTGTGCGAAGCCGTCGCTTTCTGTTGGTTCTTCCAGCCAGGCCGCAAATCGCTCTTCGGCTGTTTCTGCCCAGAAGCAACGCTCTCCACGAGACATTTTTTGGTTTGTCTTTCCTGCAGAACTAGCCATTTTCTAAGGTTCTGTATGATATAGCCTATTATAATGTAGTATAGAGTCTGACTATATGTGAAGGTAACAACAAGAAGCAATATCAAGCTATATGCGTTTCGGTTCTTCTATCTTTCTCCCAAAATAAAAAAGAAAGAGACTGAGAAAAGAAGGCAGGCCGATTTCAATTGAGCTACACTTGAAAGAACCCAAAAAAAATTATATCGTTTAGATATAACGTTCTGCTTGAAAAGTATACGAAAATCTTGAAATCAAGTGATGAATCGTAAAGTAAGCAACCAAATTATCGGAATGCGACCGAAACAACTGCTGAGGTCACGTAACTAATACTACTTAACACTTGTTTATGTGTAGAGGTAGAGAGAGAAAGGGTTGTTGTGACTTTCGCCTCGGTTTCATCTTTGATATGGGAAGACTAATAGCTGAAATCTAGCGGACATTAGGGTTATGTAGGGCTTACATACACTATTGCATAAAGTGCTCGTCCTGGACAACATGGCGGATTATGCATAGCAAACTTTAATGAGCTTTAGCAGGCATTAGAAATTGCTCCCTAGACACAAATTATTTCAGCTTACCTTGTACTTGGATCTTCCTAATCACATCTTGATCTACCCAACTTTTAGCTCTTAGTAGTCTTCACAGCGGCAATTACTCCTAGGGTGTTTTCGGTCTTTCTGTTTACTCTTGTTTAAGTATTTTTGAAATATTTCTATTTGTATATAGACTCTCTGTTTACCTTGCTTCGTCTTCCTCTTTTTCTTTTCTGCTTCTATGTTGAGGAACCGGCATCCCAAGGGCCAAGCCTCGTTGCCGTCTACGTCCTCTGATTCTACAGCTTCTCCTATCGACGACTCCTCCGCGGACCCGAGCAATAGCCTGCTTGGTGCTGTCGATACGCCGGCTATCTACGAAGCCGTCTGCCGCGCTAATTGTCCTGACGACAAGGCTGCTATCAAACTTAACCTCAACACCGATATCGATATCATGAACCCGCCATCGCTGCCGAGGGAGATCAACCTGGTGACGCTCAACTGCTGGGGCCTCAAGGCGTTGTCAAAGCTACGCAACGAGCGACTAGCTACGATTGGTCAGCGTCTGGCTGCAGCCAGTCCATCACCAGATATTGTGTGTCTCCAGGAATGCTGGTGCCAGGATGATTACGAGGCCATTCGCCGCGAGACTCGCTTTGTATTGCCATACGGCAAGTTCTACTTCAGCGGCTCTTTCGGCGGTGGTTTGGCTATCCTGTCGCGCTGGCCCATCGAGGAGAGCTCTATGCACGCGTATCCTCTGAATGGACGGCCGACAGCCTTCTGGCGCGGCGATTGGTATGTTGGAAAAGGCATTGCTTGGGCCATGATTCGTTACGGCCCTGGCCGCCGGGATGTTGTCGAAGTCTTCAACACGCATGTAAGTAGTTGCATCATCATATACATGTCCACCCTATCTGAGCCTCTCTGATACATCCGTCTCGCTAGACTCATGCACCCTACGAATCCGGCCCTAAAGACTCGTATATCTGCCACCGTTTAGCCCAATCATGGGAAATTTCGAAGCTGCTGCGCACTGCCTGTGACCGCGGCCATCTTGTCTTAGCCATGGGTGATTTCAACATGATTCCGCTTTCATTCCCGCACCGCCTTGTGACTGCCAATGCCCCAGTCCGCGATGTTTGGCGTGTTCTACATCCAGATAGTGCCATTGGCCCCTACGACAACCCTTCCGAACGAGCCCGTCATCGCCCGTTACCGACTGCCATGTTCAACGTCTCTGAGAACGGCGTGACTTCAGACAGCGTTTACAACTCCTGGCGGTGGTCGTCGGCCCAACAGAAGCTCCTCACCAAGGGCCACCGCGTCGAAGTTGCCCCGGACACGTTGGACCGTCGCGGAAAGCGTCTCGACTACATCTTCGCTTCCACCGGTCTGACGCCCGACTCGGCTCCGGGCACGCCTGGCTGGGTCGTCAAGGGCTCACGTGTCGGTATGCTTGAGCCGCATGAAAAACTAGGCTGCTCACTCAGTGACCATTTCTCGGTAGAGGCCACGCTCGTTTTGCACACACCTTCGACCGCAGTTTCTGCTGTTGCTAAGCCAGCCTCCGCTAGCACGGGTGATTCTGACTTTTCTGGTGCGCCTTCATCGTCAAAGATCAATTCACAAACTGAGTTCTTCGACCGCCAGCTGCACAACTCTGCTGTGCCAGATGCCGAGCTGTCGCTGCTGACTAGTGGTACATACGACGATATTCTCGACCTTATCCACTACTACACGCGGCGCCAGGAAAATCAGCGTTACTGGCAGGCCTTCATCTTCTATACATCACTTGTAGTCCTGGTCGGCTGCCTCGTTGCCACCTGGTGGAGTCCATTGCCATGGGTTTCCTTTGTGCTCGTCCTTGTCTCATCGCTCTTCCTTGTTTGCGGCGTTATCAACGGTCTCATCTGCCTGTTGTTTGGCGGTTCTGAAAAACGCGCCTTGATGGAGTTTGAGTGGGAAATTATGAATGCAAAGGCTGGTGGTGATATGGCTGTCCATGCTGGAGGTGCCATGGCCGTTTCCGCAGTGGAAAGGGAGAAGATTGTGTAAGTGAGGTCTTTTGTTGATCAAATCCAAGACCAGTATACAGAAAGCTTATTTCATTAGTCACACAATTTCTGTTTGTGCTTCATGTTTTAGTTTTTGCTTTGAGCGAGTTTGTCTTTTCATGTCTTTGTTTCTCCTTATCACGGCCTTTATTACCATACACACATGTTCTATATAACAAGCTATAGCTACTACATACTTCTACCATATATAATCTTAATTCAATCATTCTATCTCAACTACACATATACCCATAACATGAGGACCATCACGAGGTTTCATTTAATTTAATAAACTTGATATTTATGTTATACTAATTCAATAAAGCCGAGTAAAGTTGGTAGAAGGCTTTGTTTTTAGTCCTACAATCTCCCATTCCATAAACATAATACCTACTATGAAGATATTTGGGATGTAGAATAAGTGTATGAAAAGCGGAAGAATACATGAAAAAGGAAACCACAACAACAAAGACATAAGGTATAAAATAGCTCGAATCGAGCTTAGGATTGATTTCAAGAGTTTGCTCATTCAGGGGCAAAATTGGGAGTGATGACACCCGGAATGTTAAATATAGCATCATTGCTACTATGATCAACACCACGATTAGTAACGTATAGGCTTGTGGATATTTCCGTTGAGTGCTGCTGTCTTACGGTGTCGTTACTACCATAAGTAGTGGTTGTTTCAACCTTGGAGATTGTCTTAGAGGAGTAGTTATCGATAATGTTGGCGTTTATGTTCATGCTGCTGTTAGCGGCAACAGGACTATCAGCATTGCAGATAGTGCTGACAGTAGAAGTTTCATTGTTAGTAGAGGTGATAGCTGTACCTCGCTCGTTCTCTGCGATATGAGAAGGAGATGGCACAAGCTGGGCTAGGTTGGTAATGCTACTAGAGCCTCCGGGTGACGACAATATAGAACTATAGTTGTAGACTCGTCTGCGCCTCCAGGTATAGTCCAAGAACCCAATCTCCTTTCGCAGCGCCATTGCCTTGGACTTTGTTTCTCGTGACCGTAGGAACAAATCTCGCGGCCGGTGTTTCTCCATTACCGCATTTTTGACAATGAACTTCTTCAAGTCACAGCAATCTCGTTTGTCAAGACCAGACTCATCGATTTCGCGACATACTGCGCGAAGACCGCGGTTATCGTACTTGTAAGACAACAGGTTTTCGACAACGGAGTCTAGGCTAGCTTCGGGGTCCGCAAGAATAGATCGTGCCTCTTCTCGTGTCACGCTGGGGAGATTATCACTTTCGTCGATATCGTCTTCTGAGTCTGACCAATCGCTGATAAATTTGCTCTGCTCAAACCAAGTCATATCGTCGGATTTCTTGATGTCTGGGACCCATGGTGGCGTTTGTTGATGCAGAGTCTCCCAATTTGTTGACCTGAACCAGCTATGCTGCTTGATCACATCGGCATCATGCGGGATAAGAAAGTTGCTAATGTTGTACTCGATGTTGCTTGACCGTGATTTAGAAGTGGGCTTGCAGTTGTAAAGGGTTGCAGTGATACGTTTTTCTGGGTCTTGAAGAAGTGATAAGAGGAAGTCTCGACAACGAGTGCTGATAAAGGGCTGTTCTGGGATTTTCAGTGTTTCCTTGTGGTTCTAAGCAAGCCCAGATTGTTAGCTGAGGAATCCATTGTGGAATCTCGTTGTCCATAATAAATAGACTTACCAGTATCTTTTCTCGGGTCTTATCTCTGCCCTCTTCAGACAGGAAAGGTGCAAATCCATATAAACATTCAAACAGAATAACCCCTAAGCTCCACCAGTCTGAGCGGCCATCATAATGGTCACCACGAATTAATTCAGGCGCCATGTATTGACTAGTGCCGACAATGGAATGGGCAGAAAGCCGTTTCCCAAACTTGTCGCGCCAACTGAGCAATGGCTCACCATCATTGAGGGCACGTGAATGTCGCTTGAGTCCAGACTCTACAGATCGGATCCATCTTCGGTTACGACTCTGGCTATCCTGACTGGGAACAGATAGATCGTCTCGAGGCAGGTCCATTCGCATCTGGTGATGGATCCAGTATCTCTGTGCGCTGTAATATGAAGCATCATGGGCCCAATGACCGTCAAATGATAAGCCAAAATCGGATATTTTGAGATGGCCAGATGCCGAAACAAGGAAGTTGTCAGGTTTGATATCGCGGTGAATACAGTTGAGCTTATGGGCTTCTTCAATGCAAAGAACCATCTCGGCAATGTAGAAACGAGCAACCGGCTCGGTCAAGCGACAGACACGCTCTAATAGCGAGATGAAGTCACCACTAGGCATGAACTCCATGACCAGATAGAGTCTAGACGCGTCCTGGAAGCTGGCTACAAGTGGCACAATCCTGGATTTAGCGTTAGATACATGTGTTAGCTTAACATTTCATTTATGATAAAATTACTGACCAATTCGAGTTTTGGGCGGCAATCAAAAGGTCCCTCTCGGCACGTAGATTGCCTTCTTGATCGTAGCGGAGCATATTTGCTTTGCGAATGATCTTCATAGCATATACTTGATTGCTGCTATTGAAGCCTTTCTCCCGGACGAGTTTCACGACCCCAAAGGTGCCTTTGCCTAGAATGCGAAGCTGGTCATAGTCATCAATGAAAGGAGACCGACGCAACTTACGCGTAGCCTTTGAGCTGCGTGCTATAAGGTGTCGGGTCTCCCGTAAATGCCACGCCCATTCTTGGTTGAATAACATGCGCATCAGAACCTTTTGATCTGGACTAAGATGGTCAGTTACCTGTAGCTCATTTTCCATGTAGAGTCTGAACTGTTCACGCATATCAAGACGATTTTTTATGTTGTAAAAATACGATTCCAGGTAAACTTTAGCTGCGGTAGCACGCTCTACTGTCTCGATCGTGAGGCTAGACGATGACAAGAAGTTCCAGGGCCTCAATGTTCGATGATGCAGGGACGACTTGATAGCACGGGCTGAAAAGCCATCCGAGGAGCGCTTTTGTTGGCGGACAGATATCGTTCGCTTCTGAGGGAGATTGTTGCGGTTGACAGTGCCACCATCAAATACTTTGACAATGACGCTTCGGTCTCCTCCTCTCGGAGCTCTAGCTGTATTCTTCTGTTCTCTTCTTGTAGTGCTGTTCTTTCCAGTTGTATGAGTCACCTGGGGAGCACAATTAGCCTGCTGCATCTCCTGCAGATGGCGGCTTGTGAGAGCTGGACTAGTTGCTGTTGTACTATGTTTGGTGTTCCGGGTTTCTATGGCAAACATCATGTTAGCACATGTTACTTGGAGAGAGACATACATAAGGATCGACCCACCGTGCGTACGACCTAGAGACTTCATGGCTGTAACAAAGTCATTCTAGGGCTTGTTTCCTCGCATATTTGACTGAACAGAGGGAGAGGAACGAGGATTTCCATGGCCGACTCCAATGTTGACGGTGACAGGAGCTTTGCACTTTAAATCGACTGAGGGTATAGGCAAGGGAGGTGGAGGAGGAGGGCGCGTAGGACGAGATGAGCTCTGTATGGGAGGCATGGCTTCAATACCGTTTGCAGTCCAAAGGTTAACAGCAAAAAGGATTTGGGCTACTATTGTTGCAATAGAGTCATAGACAACAGCCAAGTTCGGGTCCGTGTGATGCCAATTCACGATACTAGTCGTCCGGCAGTATGTAGATATATCGAGCAAAGGCTGAAAAGAATAAAGATGAGAGCTTTGTATGCTTCTCGAGGGCCATATAAACTCTCAAAGTTTGAAATTTATATTGCGAATGTAAATACTTGAAGGCAGTCAATAAAGTAAACAATAAAAAAAGAGTTATGGGATGTTTGTTTTTGCTCAGTTGATGGATAATTTGTATACTAGTAAAGGAAATAGTTATGAAAAGCGATCTGATAAGAAAAGTACGATAATTATAGCGTTTCAGCGTCGAGAGATAATGGCCATAAAGAAAAGAAATGAGAAAGTGACAATGGATATAGAGTTTGATGATAATAGTTGACAGAGTCAGACTAGGAAGACAAGAAGATTGAAGACAGTTTTAGTAGAAACAATGCTGCAATAGTGGTCACATGACATGGCATCAAGATTCAACACGGAAGGTTATTTCTCTTTCCAGCTTTAGTGTTTACATCTCTATCACTTTCGTACATATGTATACTTCGTGTAAGTCAGTGAACATGTTTACCTATCCTCGTTTCCAAGCTAGCGACATGACTTGCCACATCCCATCGGCTCATACGTTGTATTGGATTCATAGTTAAATTAAGTGACTTAGAAAACATTACTAAACGGGTCATGGCATCATTAGATAGCTTATATGCTTCAAATGTGTTAGCTAGACAGGCAAGTTCCTTACTATCTAAGATCATACAATTTATGCTAAGTACAACTAACCTTATGAAGCGGAGAGTATGATAACCCTAATGCTAGGCACATGAGCCTAGGCAACATACAATAAATAAAATAAAATAAAATCATCAAGAAATAACAAACCATTTCTCAAGATATAGTTATAGTTTTTGAAAATTCAATGGCGGTAGAGAATAATCAGGTATTAATAGATGGAAAAAAAAAGATAGGTAAACGCCTAAACAGCTTAAAAAACAATATAAATATATATGAAGAGGTTTAAAGACCACCCGAGATTAAAAAAACAACGCTTCTTCGAAAAACAAAACACATCATGAATAGATATAATGAAAAAAAAAAATTGTAAAAGAAGAGACCTAATCCAGCGCCTGAGCAAAGAACCAATACAAAAAAAGCAGATGGAGGATGAAATAGAAACAAACAACAAAAACGAAGCAACAGGATATCAGTAGATAGCCAAGACACTAAAAATGAATAATGATAAGTTGATAGAGAACAAAGTAACAAAGATGAAGAAACAAGGGTAGAAAGAGAAACAATAGACAATAGACTTAGAAGGAGTAAGAGAAAAAAAGGATTGCGCAATCAACCAAGAAAAAGGAGAAAAAAGAGAGAGAGACCGGACAAGAAGCGTAATGATTTAGCCAAGATGGACAAGACAGAGTTGTTGGGTGCAGATATGATATGTCGTATGAAAATACGGCATGAAGAAATTATCTTGAGTACAACCAAGAATGCCAGGAAGGAAAGATTGGAGAAAGTGAACGATAGACAAAAGACAACCTAAAGATTGTTTTCACTTGAACCTCCATCCATCAAGGAAAAAATAGTAGGGGGGAAGAGAAAACCAAGAGAAGAAAGAGAAGAAAGAGATGGTGACAAAGACGCTTTCTCAACTGGTCTTATCTCAATGATCTCCACGCCTCCCCTTGTGTCGTAAGAAACCACGACTACTTCCTCCATCGCTTTTCTTCATCTGCGGCGGCAGTCAGCTAGTGCTGACCTTCAATTTCCGCCACCAACTGCCTCGCGGGTTGCTGCCATCGCCAAAAGCCGAGCTTTTGCGTGAGGGGTGCTTGGACGACCGGAGAGGCTCGTCACTTCCATCAGCCGAGGTGCCACCAACGGGAGGTGCCGGGACGGATGGCGGGATATGCTTGCTGTGTCTCGCGTCACGATCTCTGTGTTCACGTCCGTCTCTACGAGCGCGGCGCTTACGCTGCTCTTCAGCTTCCTCGAGAGGATCGATCACTGGCCGCATCCGACGTTTACGCCGCCGTTCTTCGGTAACGTCAAGATCGGCAGTGTTGTCTGGTGGTGCGCCCCATGACGAGTCAATCTTAAGCTTGCGAAGCTTTTCGCGCCGGTGGCTGCCGCCAGAGTGGTTCTCTTCGTCTGCAGCGGGTGAGACACCGGTAGGGATACCGTTACTGCGCGCACGCAAGTCACGTAGCTCGCGGCGTCGGAGGCGGCGCTCTTCCTCTTCTTCAAGCTCTTGATCTAACGGTGCTGCTTGGCTATGGTGGCGGCTGTGATGGCGGCTGTGACCTGATTTGCGCGGGTCTTCCTCGTTGTATTCACGATCTCGTTCACGTTCGAGCTCTTTACGGAGACGGCGACGTTCAGCACGCTCAGCTTCCTTGGCAAGTCGTCGTTCTTCTTCGCGTTCTTCACGTTCACGTTCCTTGCGAAGTTGACGTTCAGCGCGGCGAGCTTCATGGCGACGTTGAGTATTGAGCTCTTCCTCATCGAGATCATCCTCGGGTGCAACAGGCTGGCGATGACGTTTGCGCCGTTCACGGTCGTCATCCTTGACCCCACGAGTAGCTTCCTCTGCAATCTCTGCGGCCTCACGTTCTAGACGACGGGCACGACGAGCAGCACGGCGAGCTTCACGGTCAGCTTCGTCCGAGTCAACGCCGATCTCACCACCAGGCTTAGCACGGCGGTCAGGACGGCTAGAACGCTCACGATCACTACGTTCAGCAGCACGTTGTTCGCGCTCGCGGCGGTGTTCACGGCGTTCCTTCTCATGAGTTTCATGGCGATCACGCTCACGTTCTTCGGTAGTGCGACGACGGCGTCCATCAGGACGAGAGGTAGGTGACTCAGTAGGCTCAATAGAAGGCTCATCCTTGGACGCAGTGCCGCGGAAGCTATTCAACAGGCCGGCAATAGCACCCCGCTTTGAAGCAGTGCGGACTGGAATACTGTTGGCTTCCATGGGCTCAGTGTGATCAGCCATAGCCAAATCTTCATCACCGGTGTCACGGTCACGACGGCTACGAGAACGGCGAGTCGGTGACTCAAGAGGACCATCAGCCTCATCTTCGGTAGCTCCAGCAGCGCGGCGTTCACGTTCACGGTGGCGACGACTTGGAGGAGGTTTGAT
Organism: Davidsoniella virescens; assembly: GCA_001513805.1. Taxonomy (NCBI): domain Eukaryota; kingdom Fungi; phylum Ascomycota; class Sordariomycetes; order Microascales; family Ceratocystidaceae; genus Davidsoniella; species Davidsoniella virescens. Next base: position 52,766 of record LJZU01000025.1, on the reverse strand, counting down.
ACCCATGAGTCTAGCAGCTTTGGAGTTCAGATCGAGGTCCTCTGGCGGCGGATCGTTCGTAGTTGGCAGAGCGCCCACGTTGACAGATTGGCGACGTGTACGAGAAAGAGATCCATGACGGCGTTCACGCTCACGGGCTGATGACGAATGAGAGAGACCACCATTCTCACCGACACCAAAAGGTGTGACAGGTGGTTGCCGGGGCACATCACGATCCCGTTCGCGGTCCTTGGACGAACCTGAGCCGCGGGATGAAAGCTCCTTGCGCTCACGTTCCTCCTTTTCGGCTGCACGCAGGGCACGTTGGCGTTCCTTTTCTTCCTGGCGTGCAGCCCAAGCAGCCTTGGCACGGTGACGTTCCTCGCGCTCTTCTTGCTTGCGGAGTTCACGCTCTTCTTGCTTGCGGAGTTCACGCTCTTCCTGTTCCTGCTGCTCACGCTCTCTTTCACGCCGGCGAGCCTTGCGTTCTTTATGCGCACGCTCTTTCTGCTGCTCACGCTCTAGGCGCTCCCTCTCCTCGCGCTCCTCTTCGGCCTGGCGTTCAAGCTCGGCCTGATGTTCCTCCTCTTCACGTTCCTGTTCCTTAGTACGGCCACCACCGCCTAGTGGGTTGGCCCAAGCAACCCAACCACCGATTCCTGCGCCAGCACTACCACTGGCTCCGGCAGACGTGGCAGGGGCTCCTGTGCTTCCACCGCTGCCATTAGCAGATGAGTCACGGATACGCACGCGGTCCTTCTTGGACTTGCGCTCAGGTGGTGGCGTCACAGCTTCGTCGTCGGTGGGGTTGGTGGCGTTGTTGTCGTCATCGTCATCAGACGGTGGCGATGGGATGGCTGAAGAGTCGCGGCGACTGCTCTTTTTGTGCTTATGGGCAGTAGCAGCGGCCTTGGCGGTGGTCGCAGGCGCGGTGGTGCCGAACATGGCGGAGTCACGGTAACGGATCTTATCAGCGGGCGGTGGAGGAGGAATGTCGGTGGGGTCATCGTCTCCAGGGAATCCTCCGGGTAGAATGCTATCAGGCTCAGCTGGAGGAGGCGGTGGTGGAGGCGGGGCCGGTGCAGCCGATGACTCTCGATCACGGCGGGATGATTTGCGAGCTTTGCGGCGTTCCTCACGATGACGCGGCTCTTCTTCCTCTTGCTGCAGCCGCTGCTGTTCCAGCTCTTCCTGCTCGCGGGCCTCGCGCTCTTTGCGTTCTTTACGGTCTTTGCGGATGCGACGGCGCTCTTCACGGGCAAGTTCTTCTGGGGTCAAGCCGTCTAGATTTTGATTGTCGACGGGATCGACGTCAGCAGGCGGAGCAGGGTCAGCGGGCGCTAAGTCAAAGTCGCCGAGGAGGTTGGTGGACGGATCTTCCTTGGAGGCTTCAAAGGCACGGAGACGGTCGGCAATGGCGCTGCTGACTTTGCGGGTGGATGAAGTAGGCGATGTAGCTACAGGCGCAGGCGAAGCCGATTTCTGAGAAGTATCGTCGTCTGTGGAGTAAGATGGACAAATGTTAGTTGGGGTGGTGAAAGAGGGTGAAAGGAAGAAAAAGTGTGTGTTATAGGTTGTTCGGGAAGAAGCCAGCCAGTCTTTTTTGTTTCCTATTACGAAGGACGAAGGAACTAAAAACGCCTCAGGTGTGCCGTTTTTGGTTCCCAACTTTTTGTCCAGTCCTTGACTTCTCTACTTCTGGACCTCTGCTGCCGGCTTGATCCCTGTTATGTTACGGGCGAGTTTCCACTTCACTTAGAAGTCGCATCTTGGATATGGTCGATCGGCCGTCCGTTACTGGGCTTGAACAGGGCTTGCAGCCAACTCAGCAGCAACCACTCTTGACGCCGGCAATATACACTGATACCACTAATACATGGCCCTGTCATATGCACGAACTGCAGATATAGCTGATAATGTATGCATGCAAAGCATGCCATGGACTGGCCAGGCGCACACCGACAAGCCTGGCTTCCCACCAAGTTATGCGTACAAATCGGTGCATGGCCAGCACATTATTGGGTTCTAGGCCCTTTGGGGGCATTGGGGCATTGGAACATTGGGGGGAGGGGACAGTCATGACCCCTGGAATGGCACTAATACGACAGCCCCAGCCTTTTTTTCAAAATCCGCGGCTAGCGACGCAAAACAAGAGACGACCGCAGGAACCGCCAGCCCAGACCCGTTCGAAGACACTGTGAAGCTGCATCTAGTGCATATAGTGCAGGCCTGCATACACATATATATCTATATATCGCTGCGTATCATGCATCGTGCATTGTGCATATGCAGCCGCCTCGATTCGGCAGCGCTTGACATGCCAGGGCTGTTTTTGTAGGATGAGTTCTGACGACTTCTAGCGAGGAATAACCTGTCTGCTCACCTCTGTTCCGTTTACCGCATTGGGCTGCTGCAGATGCGATATGGAAACTAAAGCTGTTGCACTATCGTGATGGCAGACAGCCCGGCACAGAGAAAAAAAGCACGGAGAATTTATCTTGATGCAATTAGAAGTGCAGGAACCACCGGAGATCCACTACGGAGAACTACTGCGTGGGTCTTCCCGGACTCCAGAGTGACAACTGACAGCTGTGGTTTGTGCTTGGAAATGTGTAGAGATAAAAAAAAAACATAGTAGAAGAGAAAACACACGTACCTTTCTTGAGTGTCGGAGATGCTGGCTTCTTTGTTGACCAAAAGCCAAATAAGCCGCCGCCGCCGCCAGGATCCTGGGCAGCCTCTTCAGCAGCCTGCTTGTCGCCGTTCAGCAGCTCTTCGACCTGCTCAGGTGTCAAATCGGCGAGATCGTCATCGAGAGAAGGCTCTTCCTTGTCCTTGGACCTCTTAGACTTCTTGGACGACTTCTCCTTCTTCTTCTCTTCTTCGGCTGCTGCAAGTGCGGCCGCTTCTTCTTCGGCCGCCATCCGCTCTTTCTCACGTTGAGCTCGACGCTTAGCTTTACGGACCGCCGCTGTTTCTTCCTCCTTCTCCTTCTCGGCAGCAGCAGCTTCCTTCTCCTTGCGGCGCTTCTCCCGGCGTGCGGCAGCTTCTTCTTCCGCCTTCTCTCTTTCTCTCTCTTTAGAGGACTTCTTCTTCGCCTTGACTTCTTCCACGACTTCCTCTTCTGGCTTTTCTTCTTCCTCCTCCTCTTCTTCTTCCTCATCATAGCTGCCGCGGATTGTCGCCCAGAGACCACCACCGCCGCTCTTCTTCTCCTTCTTCTTCTGCTTCTTCTTCTCAGCTTCACGCTTGCGTTCTTCCTCTTCGGCTTCCCGCTTACGCTCCTCCTCTTCCGCCTCGAGTCTCAGACGCTCTTCTTCCTCCGCCGCAGCAGCCGCAGCAGCAGCCTCCTCCTCTTCATTCTGGATACGCTCTCTCTCAGCTTCTTCCTCGGCCTCGCGTGCGATACGACGCTCTTCCTCGGCAGCAGCTTCAGCTTTGAGCTTGACAGCTTCGCGCTCGCGAATTTCGCTCTTCTTGACTTTGCGCGTCGTTGTGCCCCAGAAGTTAGAGTTAACAACCTCTTCAACTTCAGAATCTGAGTGTTCTTCTTCCTTGGCCGGCTCGGGTGAGGCTTCTTCGGCTCCAAAGCTATCGAGATCGAGAAGATCCTTGGCACCAGTACTGCCAGACTTCTTCTTACTGCTCTTTTTGGAATCCTTCTGGTCAGTGGTAGTCGGTGTTGAATAGCTATTCCAGAGATCAGCCAAGTCTGTGTCTTTTGTCTTCTTGGACTTGGGCTTGGTAGTTGTGGTTCCTAGGCCCCAAGCATCGCCATCGATAAGGTTGGCAATGGTTGGCTTCTTTTCAGCCCCCTTGCCTGACTTGCTACCACTTGACTGTTTGCCGTCTGAAAGATCGTCTGAAGACGAACCCTTCTTCTTGCTAGGCTTGACATCAACACCCCAAGAATCGCCAAAGGAGGCCACGGCATCAGCTGCAGGATCTGATGTGAATGCATTGAACTCGAAGGTTGGGGCATCGTCATTTCCCCATATGTCTAGGTAGCCCTTTGATGCCGTCGGAGGGTCTGGCACAACAGCTTCGACACTCTTTTTCTTCGAGTCACTGCCTCCACTGAAGCCCCAGGGAAAGCCTCCAGGGCCTCCAGATTGGGCAGCTTTTGCCTCCTCCTCAGCTTTTTGGCGTTCTTCTTCTGCCTCTCTCTCGGCGGCTTCTTTCGCGGCGGCTTCTTTTACGGCGGCTTCTTTCGCGGTGGCTTCCTTCTCGGCGGCTGCCCGTTCTTTGGCACGCCGGGTCAAAAGGTTGAAGCGCTTCAACTCTTCCGGGCGTAACTTCTTTTGACGTTTTGTCAATGCAGCTAGCTCAACCTTTTCTTGAACAATCTCGGCCTGCTTCTTAGCTTCGGCTTCGGCAGCCTCCGCCTCCAAGCGTTCGAACTCAGTCTGTGCTTCAGCGTCGCGGGCAGCTTGTTCTTCAGCTTCTTTGGCTGCCTGTGCCTCAGCACGTTCCTGGGCGAGCTGCAATAGCTCGTCAAAACGAGCTCGGTCGTCACCTTTCAACTTGCGCTTAGATCGCAACATCGCTAATTCGGCTTCCTCCGCTTCGATGGTGGCGGCTAGTTGAGCCGCCTCGGCAGCAGCAGCTTCAGCTTCAGCTTCAAGGCGTTCTATCTCAGCTGCCTCTTCTGCCTCGCGGATGGCAGCCTCCTCTGCTTCCCGTGCAGCAGCTTCTTCGGCGGCTCTCTCGGCAGCAACACGTTCACGCTCGTCGTGGCGACCTTTAACGTAATTGTAACGCGCCAGATCTTCACCACGCAACGTACGCTTAGTCTTGAGATTCTCGAAGACTTGGAGCTCTTTCTCCTCTTTGATGATGAGAAGTTCCTCCTCCTTGGCGAGCTGAGCAGCTTCTTCGGCTTCTTGGGCAGCCTTGGCATCAGCTCGTGCCTGAGCACGAGCCTTGAGTTCATCAAGTCGTGTCTGCTCCTTGGACTTGAGTGTTTTCCGCTTAGTCTCTAGACTGAGAATCTCAGCCTCTTCAGCCTTGATCTCTTTCTGAAGTGCAGCTTCTTTGGCAGCAAGGCGAGCAGCTTCTTGTGCAGCAGCGGCTTCCTCAGCGACAACGCGGGCAGCCTCTTCGGCGGCGTCTTTGGCGGCTTGAGCTTCAGCACGGAGCTTGGAACGTTCGACAAGCTCTTCGTAACGTGCTAATTGGGTTCCACGCAGGCGGTCCTTACGAGCAGAAAGTTTGACAAGTTCGGTCTCCTCAGCGGCAATAACGGCGGGGTCTTCAACCTGGGCATCGACGAAATCTTCGTCTTCATCGTCGTTCTCAACTTTGTTTTCGGTAGCAGATGGGGATGCTTCTGCTTCGTCGGCGGCGGCGGCGGCGGCGGCGGCAGCCTTTTTAGCAGCCCTGCGAGCGGCGGTTTGCTCAGCGCGTTCCGCGGCCCGAGCTGTAAGATTATTGTAGCGTGCTGCCCTTTTCGGACCAAGAGTGCCAGCCGTGTCGAGTTTTTCCTGAAGACGTTTTAACTCCATCTTCTCGGTCCGGATTTGTTTCACTGTAGCATCATCAAGACCCTCAAGCTCGTCTTCAGAGTCATACTCTTCTTCTTTGCCGTCTTGAGGGGGGTCGGCGCCATTCGCATTGCCATCAGCATTCCCATCTGGGGGTGGTTGATTCTCAGCTTCTGCTACTTCGTCAGCAGCAGCGGCAGCAGCGACACGTGCCTCGGCATTAGATTTGAGCACATTGTAACGCTCCAAGTCCGTACCTTTGAGGCGACGCTTGTCTGCGAGCTTGCGCTCAAGCAATGCAAGATCGCTCTCTTCCTTGGCAACTTTATTCGCAAGTGCTCGGGCTTCGGCTTCGGCGGCAGCAGCCGCTTCCTCTTCTTCGACGCGAACACGTTCGGCTTCGGCAGCAGCTTCTTCAGCTTCGCGGGCTGCTTTCTCCTCGGCATTCTTAGCAGCAATAGCATCAGCACGACGCCTTTCAGCTCGGGCTTTGAGTTCTTGGTAACGATTGGTGGAGCTAGGTGACATGGGACGACGCATCTTGACTTGGTCGTGTAACTTCAAAAACTCTTGCTTCTCGGCGGCACAATCTGCAGCTTCAGCTCTCTTGGCGGCTTCTGCTGCAGCTGCCTCCGCAGCCTCTAGGCGTGCCTTTTCGGCGGCTTCAGCCTCCTCAGCAAGGCGAGCTTCTTCGGCAGCTTTGATCTTGGCCTTCTCTTGGCGCTGCTGGTCCCTTGAGCGGAGTTCCTTGAGACGCTTGAGTTCAGGTATCTGCAGTTTCATCTTGAGCATATTCCTATCCTCAAGGTCGCGAAGTTCAGTGATTTCGGCAAGCTCAGCGGCAGCTTCCGCGTCGGCCTTGGCCTGGGCTTCAGCAGCGGCGGCAGCCTCTTGTTCAGCCTTGACACGTGCTTCTTCTTCAGTCTTTCTTTGAGCATCCTTCTTTCGTAGCTCTTCGTAGCGTTTAGATTCGTTCTCTGACAACCGAACCCTGCTACGTGTCTTTGACTCAAGCTTTGCCAACTCAGCATTTTCGGCAGCAAGCTTCTGAACTTCAGCTTGAGCCTTTGCAATGGCCTCGGCTTCCGCGGCAGAGGCCGCTGCAGTCTCTTCTGCTTCTTGCTTGAGACGCTCTTCTTCCGCGGCTTTGGCTTCGGCCTCCACACGGCGCTTCTCTGCTTCTCGTCTAAGTTCTTGGTATCTAACCAATTCTTCGTCGCGTAGCTTGATGCGTCGATCAACCCTGCTCTGCAAAACTTGCAACTCGTCCTTATCAGCAACAATCTGGGCGGCCCGCATTCGAGCTTCGGCTTCAGCCATCAAGGCATCATCCTCTGCTTGTTTCAGTGCGGCCTCTTCTTCGCGACGTTCTTGGATTTGAACGCGGAGATTATTGAAGCGGACCAATTCAGTGCCACGAAGTTTACGTGAGGCATGCTTCTTTTCCAGAGATACAAATTCAGCTTCCTCGGCCGCGAAGGGGTTCTCTGGCTCTGGGGGCGCGGCAGCGGCAGCGGCAGCGGCAGCGGCAGCGGCAGTAGCTTCAGCCTCGGCAGCTTCACGTGCGGCCACTTTAGCAGCTTCCTTGCGCCTAGAGACTCTTGCCGAGAGTGTGTTGAATCGTGAGAGCTTGGTATTCCTGAGCGTCCTAGAACGTCCTTGGGCGGTCAAATCGGCTAGTTCAGCTTCCTCGTCCGCAGCAATTTTTGCTTCAGCTGCTGCAGCAGCAGTCTCAGCTTCGGCCTTTGCCTGAGCTTCAGCGTCAGCGGCAGCTTGAGCTTCAGCTGCTGCCGTCTTTGCAGCAAGACGCTCTGCGCGCTGAGCAGCTTTATTTTTCAAGAATTCATAGCGCTCATTAGAAGTGCTGGACTTCAGGCGCCAACGTACGCTACGCTCCTTCTCAAGTTTCTCAAGCTCTTTTTCCTCGGCCGCAACAACTTCAGGGTCTTCTTCGGGCTCGTCGGGGCTTTGGGCAGGAGGGTCGGAAGGGATGGAGGTAGTATCAACTGGAGCATCGGGTTCATCGTTGGCCATGACGACGGTGTCATTATCACCTTCGTTAGGGTCAGCCTCAGACTCGATGTCGGCATCTATAGAGCTCGCGTTGACCGAGCTTGCGGATGTGGATGCTGCTGAAGACGATTCTTCACGCTCTTGACGATCCTTTTCACGTTTTTCAGCATTACGTTTAAGGGCATCGTAGCGTAATTGATCTATTGCAGTGAAGCCCTTCTTGCGCCGGTTCTTGCGCGCCTCGAGGGCCGCAAGTTCTGCAATCTCCTTTTGCTCTTCTTCGGCCTCAAGTCGCAGGCGCTCCTCCTCATCGGCTTTCTTCTGTGCTTCTTCAGCTTTTGCCGCACGATTGGCAACGCGCATTTGTAGAGCATTGAAGCGCAAGCGATCTGTCGGGAACAATTGGTTGCGAATCATTCGTGTCTTGAGGTTAGCGAGCTCGCGCTCTTCAGCAGCAGCGACGTCTTCTTCATCCTCAGTTGGCGCATCGGGGACAGAGGATTCAATTTCGGAAGGCGGTTCAGTATCGGTGACAGGATCGGGTTCAGACTCGGTAATGGGCTCAGATTCAGGCTCTGTAGCAGGATCAGGTGCTGGTGGTTCCACCGGTTCATTTGCGAGTTTCTCGGCTTCTATTCGTTTTCGTTCCCGCTCAGCTTCTTTTTCCTGCTTCATCTTGCGTTCGATCTCCAAAGCTTCTTGAGTTGCTAGGCGCTGTTGTATCCTGTTTTGCAGTTCGGTAAATCTTTCCAGCTCTGAGGGTTTGAGACGACCGCCGCGTATGGTTTTACGCCGCTCAAGAATAGTGAATTCATCTTGGTCTTTGCGAAGGGCCTTTTGTTCAGCAATTTCAAACTGTCGTCGTCTTTCTTCGATCTGCCGGCGCTCTTCCTCCTCCTCACGACGCTCCTCTTCTTCCATGGCTATTCGGCGGGCCTCGGCCTGGGCTTTCATCAGCTTTTCAGCTTCACGTTGGGAAGACCTTGCGACAAGTTTATTGTAGCGTATAAGATCGGCTCCTTTGAGAGCTTGTTTCCTTGAGCTTTGCTTCTTAGCCTCGAGCTGAGCAAGTTCACTCTCCTCTTTGGCAATCTCAGATTCCTCTGGGCTCATCTGGTCATTAGCAGCATCGGTAACAGCAATTTCAGCTTCCGGCGTCTTGGTTTCATGGTTTTGCATGGATGCTTCAAGATGCTTGGCTTCTTCGCGTTTGCTTATCAAATCCAAAAGTTCGTTGAAACGAGCAAGATCGGGACCCTTGAGCTTTTTACGGCTATTTCGCTCTCGGAGTTGCTTCAGTTCGGCGTCTTGGTCAGCCTCTTCTTGCTTTTTGCGCTTTTCTTCGACAACTTTGTCTGCTTCGGCGGCAATGGCTGCCTCTTGTTTCGCCTTCTCTTTGGCTCGCCTTGATGCCTTCTTCTTGAGGAAATCGAAGCGTTCTTGGTCTTTTGGTCGAAGAGCCTTCCTGGCGGCTTTCACAGTCAGATCAGAGAGTTCAGCCTCCTCGTTGGCAATATCCATCATGATTTGCTGCTGCTCTAGCTCAGGGTTCCAGACCATTGGTTCGGCGGCTGGTGGTGGCGGTGGCGGCGGTGGTTGTTGGACTGGTATTGAGTTCGGGGTAGGTTCTGGGTCTGTAACAGCCAGCCATGGCTGATAGTTAGCAATCATTGAACGGCATAGAAGCATAACATATTGGTGATGATTTATTTTTATGGTCGTGGTGGTGGGGGTAGGCATGGGCATAACTTGCCTTTCTTTTTCTTTTTTCCACCCAGACCCCAGGAAAAGAAACCACCAGAGCTCTCTTCCTCTTTGGGTTCTTCCTTCTGACCCCAGCCCCATGAGGTTTCGTCCTTCTTCTTTCTATTCCCCCAAACATCGAATTCGTCTTGTCCATTCGCCATCGTGGTGGTAGGTGCGATTGTGTGGCGAGCTTCTTCTATAGAGAACTTTGTGTTATATGAAGAGGATAACTCTGGCTCTTGTTTCGATAACTCGGAAGGTGAAGAGGTAGCTCCGTGGTTATCTTCAAAAATCGAGGTCTTCTTAGGCCTAAGTTTAGAGAAAAAGCCCCAAGTTGAGGATTCCTCTTCGTGTGATGCGGTTGTAGGTGATGGTGCAGGCACAGGCACGGGTTTTGGTGCTGAACTAGACGACTGCTCGAAGTCTGCAGCGCATGTCTTTGCGTTTTTGGAGGCCGATTCGGCCCTAGAGTCGTGGTTTGGTGCAGCGCTATCACCAGTGAAAGTCGAATCGATATTTAAAGACCAAAGATCTTGCGATGCAGAGGCGGGGAGGGTTGGGACGGCGGATGTAGAGGTGTCAGCCCAGATGTTCTGCTCGTGAGTAGAGTCGGGACCTGAGGTGTTGAAAGTAAGGTTATTATATTGATCAGTTGCAAAAGATCCCGGATTGGTATTTTGTTGAGTGGAAGAAGATGCTAAGAAAGGTTCAGCAATAAGTGTTAGTTGATGTGTGGTGTTTCTATGTAGTGTTTGCTGGGGGAATGATAAAATATAACATAAAATAGTCAAAGGAAAAAATAAAAATTGGGAAAAAAGACTAAAAAGAAAAAGAAGAAAAAAAAGTAGACGAGCACAAGTAATAATAGTAATAGAAGCACCGGCAATAAGTGCTAAGTATGGTTGTCAAATAGCGTGGTAGCGGTGTTTCTTCTGGTAGGATTGGAATGGTTTCAAGGTTTGTTCAAGTGCAATAGCAAGTACAAGCAAGATGCAGACAGGCTTCAAGGCTTTTTAGGATGCAGGAATTGGTGGTTGGTAGCATGATATAGTGGGGTCTTGAACATCCATACATCCATACATCCAGACATGCATCGAGATCCCATGTGTATATTCGGCCTAGTATTATACAGATACGCATATATACACAGATGTGATGGTGGGGTTGGAGTGTTGTTGAATTGTGAATTATGATGTACCTTTTAGTTTCTTATTGTTGCTTAAAGAATTCCAGAAATCGTCGTTCATGTTCTTCGGATCGGCGGTTGATAAAGATTCGGAGGCCGTAGCCTGTAGGCTACTCTTACTATCTTTTTTCTGCTGTGGGGAGCCGGTACTAGGGGTCTCTTTAGTAGATGAAGTACTAAGTCCAAAGTCAAAGCCTAGGGTAGTAGACTTCGCTTTATCGGGTGCGCCAGCGGTCTGCAAATGGTCCGGATCGGGATCTGGCGGCCGATGTGAAGTCTTTCCAGAACTGGAGAGACCCAGGTCAGACGATAAGTTAAGATCGAGATTCCCAGACTGTTCGTCGGCGGTGCGCTGGGAGGCCTGGTCGGCCTTCTGCTGGGTCTTAGTAATGTCGTCAGTATCTTTAGAAGAACCAGCGTCACCTTTGTTGTTCTGGTTGTTGTCGTCTTTATCTTTATCAGAGGAGTTAGAGTCTTGTCCAGGGGCGCCGTCGTTATTATTAGGGTTATTATCCTCGTTAGACGCCGGTGGAGGAGGCGGCGGCGGTGGAGGAGCCTGTTGCTGTTTTTGTTGCTGCTTCTTTGGCTTCTTCTTGCGATCGCGAGTGTTGGCTAAGTAGCGCCAGTCGATAATGATGCGATCGACGTGGTGGGGGTTATTGAGAGTTGGCGGGTCCTGGTGATGCTGTGGTGAGTAATGCGCCTGTAGATGCGAGGGATCTCGTCGTTTCGGCAGCTGTTGACGATGTGGCAGAAGCGTATGAGGTTGATATGCAAAAGTACGGTAGCTGCGATGCGGGTCAGCCGGAAGCAAGGCCTGTGGAACTCGGATGTGAAAATCGGAAGTAGCTGTAACAACTTGCAGCTGGAGGGGGTCGGCAGCGGTAGGTGGGCCTAGGCACGGAGCGGCGCAGACTGACCGTGTGGTCTTAGGATTCGGTTGGTATGGCACTATCAATGCAGCAGCTGCATAAAAAGCTGCGGCGGTTGTCCTAGTCGTAACAGTGGTCGTAACGGTGGTCGTAATAGCTGTGGTAACAGCGGCGGAAACAGTGGTCGCGTGCAAATGTGGTGGTGAAGACTCCGAAACACAGGGAAAGCGAGCTGCAGCTGCAGAGGATGAGGATCGCGCGTACGGATTATTGTTATGGTGGGCTGTGGTTACAGGCGACGGCGCAGGCGCAGGATGGTTCTAGAGGCGAGCAATCGAGAGAAAGCAGAATGAGACAACAGGCCACGGCTAATTATGAAGTGTAGAGTCGAGTAGAGTGATAATGCAGGATAAAGATAATGATAATAATAATACAATGCGATGGGTGAACGGGCCAAGGCGAGAATGACAATCATGCAGCGAGTGAGTCGGAGAATGGTTGTAGTATATCTGTAGTATAGTGTATAGAAGCCAGGTGTGGTGTGGGCAGATTGATGAATGAGCAACAAATGGATGAATCACTAATGAATAAGTGCACAAAGAGCTTGCAGGGGCTGTAATGCAGGAAATGCAGGAAGGAAAAAAAAAAAAAGAAACGAGGAAAAGGATGTGCACGAGGTGATGCAAAGTAAGGGCCAAACAGACAAGGGCCTCAGTGGCTTCATGAACGAGCACAGAAGACAATTACACAATTTAGCAGTAAGAATTATGCGTGCCGTGTTATCTTTGGCATATCTTGTGTTTGCTCGGTCCTCTTCTTCCCTCTTTGTCTTTCTTGCTTGTCTATACTTTAGCTCTTGCTATAAGTTGACTATGAGTGTCATGCTAACGTACTATGAATGCTACTACATCAAGTGACTCTGTGATTTCGATTTGACTGACTGATTTGCGATATGCAGGCCACGCTTCAGAATGCCCCAAAGAGGGCTTGAAGGGACAAGGGCCGGTAAGGAACGGACGCCTTTTTAATTAACGAAAGGGGGAGGGGCCCTGGACCAGTCTACAACCTGCGATTGGCCTGGTCATGATTCCTAGACTTTGTATGTTGGATTGGATTGTTGAGTTGGAGAAAGTGGGCGAAAATGAACGCGACAACAGCCGACAAATCAAGCCACGATGATATTCTTGAAGAACCGGGGGATTGACAGGCTTTGCTGAGCAATTAGACGATCACTGAACCATCAAACGACGTGCAAGAAACTGAAAATTATACCAGCCAACTTTGAGGAATTTGTCTCACAAACAGGCTATTTTGTGCGTTGCACGAACGAATTGTCTTCGCAGGCTGACCCTAAGGTCGACAATGAAGGCATGTACACCAAAAGTGTTTGAATCAATATAGCAATTGCAATACTGCGGAAATATAGACATCGCCTACGAGTGTACTCTTTCCTCTTTTCGAGTTGGCACTCGTGTGGCGCTTTTAACTTTAGCTTCCAAAGGTATGGTGTGGGTGGTCTAGTGATCGTGTCTGCTTTGGGCAGTTGCTAGCACGCCCACGGCAACTTCATCTTCTCTCATAGATCCACCTGTTTCGCACAACATCATCATGTCCCTAGCAATCAATTGCGGGCCCTTTTCCGGGCTTCTTCTACGACTTAACGCACAATTTCAATGCCGTCAAGACAATGCGCCGACAAAGGGAATGACAAAGAGCAAAGCACAGAAGAGCAGAGAACAATTAGCACCATTAAGGACCTTGTTGTCCTTCACCAAGCAAAACAATGAGAACCAGGGCAGCAGGGCTCCGCAAAGGATTCTTAATACAACGCTGGGGGAACTAAGAACACACTCACTCATCATAGCCAGCTTACTCTGTGTCCGCCATCGAAGCGGCATGAAGTAAAGAGAGAAACGAGAGAAGGCTACCGCAACTGTGCCAGTAGAAATCTACCCGACCCTATATCACTAGATTTTATAGAAAAATTATCTTAATACTGCTGCGGAGCGGCTGCATATACTTACATGCCAGTGCCGACAGCGTGTGCTCGACAGTAGTCAATCAACGAGAAGGCGGTGAGACATTTGTTGAGATGTAGGAGGGGCAGATAAGCTACCGTACTGACGATATCTGGTTACATATGAGAGGAGCCCGGGAAGATTGAAGATACATACTGTTGTCAAAGGCTGCAATGAGTTGATGTGAAAGGGTCACTTGACCACAGCACACAGGGCCACAGTAGTACGAATATATGCAACCACAAGACTAAGCATATAACGCAGAAAAGCTATGATTGGTTATGGTAATGATCACAGCCATATCACCTCAAGCCAATGCCGTCGTAGGTCCTGTAGGCATATCACGCACATTGCATACTGCAGGTCATCTGAAAGTTCTGATGCAGTAAATGCAGTGAAGTCGGCTCTTCAATCGTCCCAAATCCACAATTGGGAAATTCCAGCTGGCTGCACAGGTCCTGCACAGGTCCTGCAGACAGACATCAACAAAATATAAATTAAGATAGAAAGCTAGGAAAAAGGGCGGTGCCAAATTCCCAATTAGGATAAATGGGTTTTTGAGATGCCTTTGCAGCTAAAGAATATTGCAACCGTGCTGATGATAGGGGTTGATAGGTTTTGAGGATCAGGAAGACGAGGGTTTGAGGAAAGGGTCTCGAAATACGCTGTTCAACTAACAAGTGATCCTAGTACAGCGAATATTTATTTGTAGGAGCTGTAAGAAGTTGCAATATGTATTGTATGCAATTCATGACAAAACAAACAAATTGCAAACGGACTGGAAAAAAAGAATTGGCTCATCACTCAAGTATCAATAATAGTACAAATGCTCACATGATTGATTGGTGCGTTATCCGTAGCAAACAAGGGAATGAAAGATTGGGGCAATGATTGGAAAACGGAGACAAAGACAGAGGGGAGATATGATAGACTGAGACTGATAGTAGCCATAAAGGAAGACTTACCTGGAGATGAATCCAGAATCGAGCAATGAGATGCAGGCGAGTTTCAAGACTAGTAACATTGGTTTGCTGGCTGCTTTTACTACCAGAAACGCAGTCAACCCAATTGTCGGTATTTTGATAGGAGCTTGGAGTGCTCATCCACCCAGCGTTGGCGACAAGAACTTCGGTCGTGGCCATTATGACGGATGAAAGACAGAGGAAATCTGGCTATACGGCACTGGTGAATAGACGGCGAAATCATGGAGTGAATGATCGATAAAGTCAAAGCCGAGGCTAAGAGTTGACGATGTTAGTGCTGAGAATGGGTGGAGTAGCGTTAGAAAGAAGAGTCGTTGGAAGCTCCTAATCGGGAAAACAACGCAGATCGAGCTAGAGGTGGTGAACAATGCTAATGTGAGCTCTTTTAGTTGGAGAACTAGAGCTCTTGGGTCTATGAATGCAATTGTTTGTCGTCGAAGGCGATTTACTAGTAGTTGCTCGATCAATGGTTGGTATTGGGTTATCGATAAATAAAAGAATTTCAAAAAAACACAACGATCAGGTGATAGTTTTGATACAGATTGGCGAAAACTTTGAGTTTTCTACCTTCAAGCACACAGATAGGTGAGATTGAAGATTCGGAGAATTGTATGAAGTATAGGAACTAGAGACGCTACACAGTTATAGGTGAATTTTGTGTTATGAATATGTGATTGTATGGTTGTCGAGTTTGTAGTTTCGGTCGCGAGTTGTTGTTTGGCTTTGGTTTCGAGGTTTTTTTTTGGCTGACAAGACAGGAAAACAACAAAGAGCGTAAGCCTGGAATAGACGGTCGAGCAGAGTCTTGTTCACGCAAGAAGCAAGACACGCAGAAAAAAAGAAAGGAAAAGAGACACGACAGACGCACCCTTTACGCCTGTGATTAGTTATATGGCGATTTGCTGCTTGACTAGAAAAAAGTATTTGAATAAGTAGAGATAGACAAGAAAGATGGAAACAATCCCAAGTTCAAGAAGAGAAGAAAAAGAGGAGAAAAACATCTAAATCTTATGCTAGACTTTGACCTTCAAGCACAACCCCGGCAAAGAAGAAGTTATCCTTTGTTTTTCTCTTGTAGCATTAACAAACTAGTAATATAAGCTGAAGATCCCAGCGCGGACTGACTAACAGATATTAAAAGCAGAATGCAAGCTGCGAAATTAAGCGTCCTCAAGAACCATTGCTCGGCCAATCTCAGCTTTTTTATATAGTTCTGGTGGCTTTTTCCATGGATAAGGTGGTAAAGGCAAATCTCAACATGAAAGATCAGAGGGAAAGCAATATGTAGAAGCCAATGTCGTAAGGAACAAGAAAAGAGAAGAAGGGAAGTAAGGGAATAACTCGCTATAACAGTACTTGTGCTAACATCAAGGCTTCAGTGAAGCAGTCACGGCTAATCCTCTCCTCCTCCTCCTCCTCCTCCTCCTCCTCCATCTTCGCATCCGCCTCCGCCTCCGCCTCCTCATACCCGACCGCCGACAGCAAAAAAAGATACTTGATACTTAATACAATGCTTCCTCGCTCTGCCCTGTTCCCTTTTACCTATGGAGGGTGCATTTTCTTGGGTTGGATTGTATGATCTTTTCACCCCTTCGAAAGATAACCACTGGCAACGCAGTGATAAAGAGTCTGAACATTATTTATCTAGAGGTATTAAACGTAACGCAACAAAGTCCCCTTCGCCGCGGCTGTTTGCTACAGTAACAGTTTGTACCTGTATTCTTCTGTCAGCGGCCGGCCGACTCTTTCCTGCTTATCTATATAACCGTCATGTAACATCATTGTATATATATGCATGTTGTATGTATGTACTTCTTCTACAGCCGTAAGCAAACTGTCTCTAACGGATGGGCATTAGCTGGCAATCTTGCTAGCTCGTCACTACATATAGTTGTATTCAAATCTTTCTCTGATATGCAAGCATGCGCCTGTTACTCAAGCGCTGGTTGGGCCTACAGCATATACATGTAATAGGATGACTATCTGATCCCTGAAAGATCCAATTGCGATGCCCGTTCGCGCTCGTGAATTGTTCTTTCTGTACACAAAATATGCCATGCCTTATATGCACTTAAGTTGGGTTACTAGCCACTAATAGCTTTCACATGCACGCACAAATTAGATGTACAGATAGGGACATACATATGTATGTATGTACAACTCAATATGCACTAATAAATAGAGAATTTAAAGCGTGTATACGTGCCTGTCGGGAACAAGGATGTCACTAGCCCGGATTGTTCCTCTTCAATGTTCCTTTTTGTATTTCACGACGCACGGCTTCTCCAAAGTGACTCTTCATGTCTTTATGTGGCTTGCCTCTCTTTTTTTTTTTGTATGTTTGTTTACTTTCCGAATAAAGCATACTCCTATGATGGCGACGGACGCGCCATACATGTACGTACATATATAACTAGCAAATAGATCGAATATTTGTGATATATGATAGCCACCACTTTCATAGGAACTTGGCTACTACTCCTTAGACTGACTATATAGCTACGGAGCCTTTCTTCCTATGTGATAAATGAACTAACTAGTCTATAGTTAATCACTTTAGTAGCTCCCCTAAGAATGAAATCATACCAACGAAACAGAGGCCCCGGAACGCGGCCGCTGGCTGGGATCACACAGTACTTTGTGACCCTCCTCTAAAGAGGCGCAATACACTATCCTTACGAGTAGGGTCTTTCTCTACTTTTCATCCCACTCTAATTGATCACTTCTTACCTATATACATATTGTATTGCGCAGAAAAATGAACAGAATTCAGCAATCGCGTTGTGCTCTCATAATCCCGCCGTGATGGAGGGTCACATCACATATTTCTTCTGACCATCCAGCTCTCCAGTTTTAGTTCTCTGTTTCTTTCGCTCTCTCGCCTCGTCCGGCCGTGGGATCTTGAAAATAAGAGGGTTACATTGGCAATCCGACCATTTGCGCCCATGCGCTCGCTTTTACTTGTTTGTATCATGTTGATGTACAAGACAGCAAGTATCAAATAGGATGGAACGGATAAAAAGAGGTCAGGCGTTCACTTGCTCTAGTCTCTCGCTTTATTGATACGCTTTTCCCCGTTCGGGTCACAATGACTTCATATAATAGAACTCGTGATGAATGCGTTTTCTGAATGGCCGTTACCATTGTTAATAACTTTATCTCAAACAACTTCTTATCTATGTTTTCTTTTTCTACTACCCCCCTTCGTCATTGACCCCTCACAGATAAAGATTGAAAAAAAAAAATTGAGTGTATCAATATCTCTGGCGATCCCGTTATCACTTTCTCTAGTAGTGATTTGTATCCAATGACATGGTTATGAGTTGCCTATATGTACAATCTGCCAAGCAAAAAGACAAGAGTCGTATCCTCTTGTCACAACAAAATTCTAGTTACGAAGTAGCGAATACTTCCCCAAAACTCATACCTCAGACAAGACCACCCAGTACTAGTCACAAACAGGATTTAAATCTGCCGCCACACTAAAAATGTATGAATCAAACACACGATGGCGTTCCGTTTCCCAGTCACTCAAGTCTCGCATCTGTTGTTGATGGACATACAGTGTGTGCTACTGTTAATAAGAATAGCACATGCTATATTATATATACAGATATCAATGTACATATGTACATTGGGGGAAAAAAAATTAGAGCTATATATGTATGTTTCTTGAGGGAAAACAACACTGTGGAATCCCAGCCTGTGCAGACCCAGCCAGCCAACCAAGTAAGCACTATCATCATGGCCCTAAGACATTAGGATCCAGATAATGATGCGCGGAAGTATAAAAAAAAATAGACAATACCCAACTTATCTTTGCCACCTATGTTCATAGAAGATCACTCACATATAGAACTAGAGATCCATGGAAAAGCGGTGAGCTGTCCCGACGCGAAACAGAATATATCAAGCGGGAATACAGACATGGCTGTCACACATTCAAATCCATCCATCCATCGCATCCCCCACCAACTAATGATAAAGTGCTGCCTAGTGAACAACAAGTAGGAAGTCCCTCAACGGATGCTACTGGAAAACGAGGGGGCTATGGAGTATTTCTCGGTTTTTAGGTGGGATGACTGTCATCGCTTTTCTGTTTAAATAGTTGAACGCTGCTCTCTTTAGTGAGATTTCCGATACATATAAATTCGGGTGGTTGTTTGTATAATGTGATGTTAAGATACAATCCAGAGTTAGACGGAGAAATCATATTCAGTATTGCGCGCCGATAACCCTATCTGGAACCCTATAGTTCACGATTGAGTCAAAGTCACCTTTCCCTGTTTTCAGCTGTTAAAATTTCTGAGCACAAATCTAAGGAAGAAAGACTAAGACAGCATCATTCATTTATCCTTTTTAGCCTATTCAATACTAATTCTCATATAAATCGAAGAATGATATCAGGGCTGGGGCCTGTTTCTTGGACATGAATAAGATGTAGATGTATCTGTAAAAACAATTATCAACCATTTTAATATCTTTATATATCAGTGTTAGTTATTGTTTGTTTCTTGGTTTGTTTAATTATGCTTACTACACAAGCTACTGTCTCTGTCGGGTAATTCGCCTTGAAACGAAATTACTTATCACATTTGTTCATGATATCTCATATGAGGCCAAATAATCGAGTTTTCTCCAAGAAAAAGATGGCGGTGAGCAAGAAATGTTCATTTTCTTCGATGTGCATTAGGTGTAATTATAGACTATCATGGATACTGTTTGGCGAGTCCTAGGAAATCTTTTACTACCGCCATTGTAATCACATATCTTTTTGTGAGATCTGATTGCACTGTGTTATTCGCCTCTGGAACCAAAGACTAATCATCACCATCACTCTAAGGTTCTTTTTTTGTATTCATCTTGAATACACATATCTATAACTAATAATTGTACATATAGCATGATGGCTATACCGCCAACCGTCGTTCCAGCTCTAATAGGCGGTGAGAAGCTGTGCTGAAGAGAATTGTAGTCCTGTAGCTACTAACTCTTTATATACAAAAGGAGCCGATCACGATTGCCTATAGATCGGTAGGGATCCTACAAAAGCAAGCCACAATCCCCAAGTTAAGAACAAAGCAGAATTATGGACAAAATAGAAAAGCGACACGATCCAGAACCCTCGCCATTGTCTTACTTGACACATGCAAGAACAAGATCTGAAATATGGTCTCACAGACATAGCTTCTCTATACAGCTATGGTCATAAGAAGCTGTTGGTAGACTAGGCGTCTCTTTTCTATCTGTAATCCGCTTTTACACGCCACATTTTTAGAAGAATTCCATACGACCAACCTTAGACTACATGAAGCCTCGACAGTAGTTTCGAGTTTTTTGAATTATCTTCTACACTAACAATGAATTGACTGTATGTACATGTATTTTAACTTTCATGTTGTCTACTCGGAGGATATAGGTGAAAATTATAGCATATTTATCTACAAACACGAAACATTTCGTAGATGATACCACAATAGCAACTGAATAGTAACATTGATCCACTTTCCACACGTGTGTGTAGGTGACTAAGTTGTTGCTTTTGTGCATGAACATGGAAAGTTATGCGTATGTTAAGGAAACAAACAACACCTTTTTTTTTTCTCATATAATTTTTTTTCAAATCTGTATAGTTATATGCACATACATAACATGAATATACATACATATGCGATCCGACTGTCTCGGTGTCTGAGAAAGAAGAGTTTTCCCTTGCTGCCATATAAACTTTCAGCTTTGGGCTTTCTAGAACAGGCTGTGAGCTAGCGAGCAAGAGGCATCCGGTGAAATCGCAGGACCTCCTATAGACGACTTTCTGGCAGTTGAGGATACAAATATAACTAAGTAACTGGAAGATTAAGGATTTAGCTAAGACTGTCACAATGTCGTACTCAAAAGTTTGGTCACATCGTGGGATGGATGATGGAGAAGGCCTGGTACTATTCTGATTTTATTTCCATAAATCTAAACTTTCGATGCTTCATGTGACGCCTTGTTGGGAATTTGTGACTCAGTGTATAATCTACTAAAATCTTGATCGTGTCATGTGTTAAAGAAAGGATGAAGTCGAAATACTAGGGTTATACTAGTTAAAGGGTTAGTTAAAACGAAATGTGTATACAGATATCTCTCAACGACTGTCGAATGCATGTACTAGACGACTTCATCTACAATAACAAAGACACAGTGGAACGACGGATTTCATGCATCCCTTTTGCATCTGAGCGTAATGCTTAGCCAACTCATCACTAACCCACCGCAGAATGTCCTTGCCAATAAAGAAAACCCCACAAACAACACCAAGGTTTGGACATACAGATATGTATATCGATCTAGAGCCCATACATACGAACGACGTAAATCGAGGTTATGTCCAAGCGAGCCAGAGTTGAGATAGAACTAAATCAAAATCAAAATGCATTCTGACCCAATACTTGGGGGCTTACCTCCTGCAATCTAGATTCTACCTACAATGCGCTCTGCTATACTATATGGTAGTGTGCCGGTTCGAGGCCGAGAACCCTACATTCTTAGTCACAAAGAATCGTCTAACTTTTAAGGTCGCAATGAAGCAGGAGACGCGACCTAAACAAGGAGGTTTTGGCGCACACCACAGCCATTTTATGTATCCGAGTAATATATATTCATCAAAATGTCGCCGTCTGTTTCGTAGTCTTTCGCCTTGCTTATTAGCGACGTGAATACGTGGCAGACAACACTCGAATGGATACCTTTGGGCTTTGCGTATCAGTGTGAGCTCTTCCCTAGGACGGATGACAACCGACGTAATGAATCTCTGTGTGTGGAGAGAAGTGGTGTACATCACAGTTTGTATGGGTCACACTTGAATCTGGGCTCTCGATCATAAGTCGGTTAAGACCCCAGTCTCATGATAATCTGGGGGCGAGATCAAACGTCATCAAGAATTCCGACTGGGTCTTAGCCTTTTCAACATCCATTTTAGCATATACTCTATCTCTTCTGTCAGTGATACCGGCCGGGGATATCCAAGGTCGAGACAAAAAACTCGAGGAAGGATGACGGACGATCTGGAATAAGCTTTGTCTGTGAACATGCCAGAATTGTCGTCCTAAGACCTTCTGTTGGTCCTTCCATGTTGTTTACATGTACAGATACATGTATATTTTATTTTTATTCCTTTACCGCTTTCTATTGTTTAGCATTGAATCATGATTAGTGGTCTATGCGGCGCAGGCATCTGCATATCGTCCCAAGACGAGGATAACTATGTACCTGGTTACTATAGCAAATCCGTCATACGCTTTTGCGATGCCCCTTAAAATAGAGAGAGAAAAGAAAGACAGTCTGACAATTTTTCTTTTTTGGCTTCTTATTGATGACTGGGAGGGAAGAATCTGTCCTTGACATGCCTAGCTTTGAAACTGACTTTAACCTAATAGAACATAAGAAGAGAGTGAAGCATAATCTGATGTGGTGGCGTAGTAATCGGAAACCTTGAAGCCGCCTATTAAACACTTACTATGACATGTACAGGGCGCTGGTTAGGCATATTTAAGGCTATGATTAGGGAGCTTAGACGCAGCCTCCAAGACTGCAAGACTAGGGGCTTTGCTCGATGAACAATTAACTAAGTTTAGACTAGAGTTGTAGTGGGAATACAAAGAGCAGGTTAGTGCGGCAGCAAAGTAGACGGGCGAACAGCATCACAAATATCGATTACTTCGGAGGGAAAAACGAGAATATTGAAAGCAGGCAATATTGGAAAGCATGCTATTAGTCTCCGAGAATCTGCCTTGATTTGGGTAACGTCAAGCAAGCTTCAAAAGCTGGAAAAGGTGATAAAGTAGCCTCGTCGCTCGTCTTGACACAAAGCATTGGCTATACTTGTTTGTGATTTCCTGAAAGCGTTCTATCACTGCCGAAATATCTATTATTCTGATTATCGAAATATTGAGCACGTCGCATACCAAATGGGCTTATACTAGTCTTTGGGCAATCACGCTTATATTGTTGCGACAAACTTGTATATATTATTTTACAATTCCATTCTGAACGAGAAAGACTGCCAAGAATGGCTTCCACAACTGCCCTGGGGGTGCCCTTCCCACTCGGGTCATCCACCACTCGTCGCCGCCATAAGCAACACCATCTGCGAATCCGCATTCCGATCCCCGCACACATCAACCCGGCCGCAATAACCGCCACTCTTCATTCTCTAGAGCCCGTAATTCGAAGCCAAGCCCTAGTAACACGTTACGATGCCCTCTCGTCTCCGCCTACCGGTGCCGATACCGATCCTTTCTTTGGCGCCGTACCGGCCCGATTCCAGCCCGGCGGTATTGCCGACGCCTACTGCTCACCACCACGGTCCCACATAGAGAACTCAGACTGGCGCTCACAAGATCGCAACAGGAGTAGTACCGGCTCTAATCCTACAGCCGACGGTATCCCCGTAGCCTTCCAAATCTATGAGCGTATCAGTATCGTGCCGGGAGTTTATGCGCGCACTGTCAGCTTTCCAGCTACATTTCAGATTGTCCCCGATGGCTTACGCGTACGTGCCGATGCGCCGGCGGGAGTCACCTTATGGTCTGAGTATCGTGTGGTTATTGCTACACAGCAGGATGAACGTGGACGTGTGGTTCCCGTTAGAGATCAGGACGGCAGTCCGCGTTATGAATTGGTGGAGGTATTGACGGCGGAGGCAAATAAATTTATGATGAGCTTTGTGGCGAAGAACATAGAAAAGGCACATCGCGAGCTGTGCGATAAGATAATCAACGAGGTCAATGATAAGATGAGGGTAGGCGCGGCTGATTATTGATAGAAGCATATTGTAGCCGTTGAGGCGGTATTTGTTTTAGGGAGATGATATCCATTGCTATTATATGTCTCAAGATTTTGGTCTGCTTGATATCTTTTGTATTGAATTGTGATAGTATCAATGAGAACTAAGCTGTTGGTTGACCATATTGCTACACAAGCGCCCTCTAGATGGTATAGACCAGCTTTACACCACTGACCTGTTGCTTGCGAAGCTTGTCTAGTCCAACTAGCACACCCTCCAAGCCCGATCCACCGCTGTTCTTCTCAACCACCGAAGCCTTGATCTTGCCCTGGCTGAGTAAATGGTATGACAATTCCCAGAAAGTTTTGGCGAACTCAAAGTCGGACGGGTTTGCCGGCAATTCACCGAAGAGACGGACAGGCTCTCCGAAAATGGTATATGCGAGCGACGAACTCGGCTCGATAGCAGGGTTGGCCTCTCTCAAGGAAGCTTCAGAGTGGGGGAGCAGGGCAGAGTACTTGCCGCCGCTGGTGGACAAAGCGTTACCGCAGAAAGTGCCAGTCACCGGCTCCGAGATAGTGTCCCATGCATAGGCCAGCTTGTCGTTAGTCAGTTTACGAATATCGGCGGCGGCCGTCGGGCTGTTGTAGTCAAAAGTGTAGTCGGCACCAAGAGACTTGCAAAGATCGAAGTTGCGAGGGCTGCTGGTCGTGATGACGGTGAAGCCGGAAAGCTTAGCAAACTGGATACCCATGTTTCCCATGGCACCGCTACCGCCGTAGATTAGGATGGTCTTAGAAGGATCGAGTGAGCTTGAGGGAGAAGATACAGCATTGATGTCGGGTAGAGGGAGTCCCAGGACTTGGTAGAGACCTTGGCCCTGTTAAGTTGTCAGTTTATAATAGTTCATTACATATGCAAATCGCAGATCAACTTACTACTGTAGATATACCAACACCGAGAGTAGCAGCCTGCTCATCGGTCAGGTTGTCGGGAATCTTGAGCTGAATATCGCCCTTGACGGTGGTGTAGTTGGCGAAACTGCCATCAGCAGGGCGGATGCCGTTTCTAGGAAGATAACATTAGTAAGCCGGTAGATGAAGAAGACACATGGAAGCAAAACATACGATCCATTGACCATACCGGCAATGCGATCACCCTTCTTGAAGAGTTTCGTGACGCCGGAGCCAACCTCCTCGACGATGCCGGCATAATCGCAGCCAACATGGGTGTTTAGACAGCCGATGGGCCCCGCAGAATCGATATGCTTCCAATCAGTCGGGTTAATAGCCACAGCGGTCACTTTGACCAAGATATAATCATCACCAGCCTTGAGCTTTGGAACTGGAACGTTCGCGATTTCAGCCTTGCCGGTTTCAACAATTTTGATAGCACGGTTAGACGACATGGTGGAATGAATGGCGGTAGAAAGATGGCTTTGATCGGGAGTATATAAGATGTTATCAGCTGGATAGAAAGCGATGGCTATTGGATATGAAGAAATCCGGATCAGTCCAAGTAGTCTTAATGGCCACTTTTATACTTTTGCTGTGGATTATAAATCAACATATACTCTGTCTGCTACCAACATCACCCTAAAGTAGTACAATTTCCTAAGACGGCACCTTGAAGCTTTTCTAGAAGAAGCCATCGAAGCTTAGAAAGCTTGTCTGGATCACTAATAGCCCCTCTTTTTTTTGCTTTGTAACAATTTAGAAAAAGGACCAAAAATCTTCTATCTAATGAACCTTTGCGGTAGGATTTGCCGGCTTTGACGGCATTCTATCATCATGACCAAACATCAGCGTAATCTGTCGTATGGACAGATGGGCAATGAAATAGGTGGGAAGTTGCATAGTCGATATAACCCCATGGATGTATGGTTGTTATCACTAAAGTTTGTAGAAATCTGCGACCGTCAAATGGGGAAGGATGGTTGTAGTGTCATGGAATGAATGAGATCTACTCAATAAAGAGATGGTTAAACGTAATTGATAGTTACATAGTTGTGGGTATCACATTAGAATATATCAAGTCTCACAAAGAACGACCGACCGATCCAGAGAGTCTTTATTGTCAGATCCAGGAACTGTCGCGTGCTACCAGATAGCGAAGGAAACCCTATCCCACTCTGGCACTCTGGTGCTTAGCGAACGGAGTCTGCACAATAATGGATGGCTTTTTCTGTTATTTAGTGAGCGTCATCGACTGACCTTGCCTGATCATTTAAGATGTGACCATGATAGAGACACAGTGTATATACATCAATTAACACCATACCAATATGCATATATTGAACTTTATGTACAGTGCGATTATAAATGCCAAGCTGATCACGATGCCGAGGCCTCCTCCTCTCCGCCGGCGGAGCCACTTTCCGCACCGCCCACAAGGCACACCGTAGAAAAAACGCAAAAAAAAATGCAGAAAAAAAACAAACAGCCCAGTAAGCCATTTGAGTGCGCATGTGACCGTGCATCAGTAGGCACCAAGGTAAGCGTCCAAGTCAGCACGCAAAAGATCGCCTCTTGGTTCGCAAGACATTCGCTACCGTTGGCAAAAGTCCTGATCCGGGTATTAGCTTCTGTTACTGCTAGTGATAGCGCCTGGAGCTGGTGCTAGAGCTGCAAAACGCTCCTTTCTCTGCCTGTAGAAGCCTGGCAAGAAATATAGGGAATAACTGAATGACTCGAAAAAGAAACAACAGCCGCAGCCGAGTAAGACCAACTAGTAGTAATAACAATAGTAGAGCGACGGGCGATAAAAATCAACACAACTGACGCCCCCCTCCATTCTTCGGCGCCTTTTAGTTGTGCATCTGACAACTCTTTCCTTTTCTTCACTTCTTTTCTTTAGCATCATCTCGACTTTTGATCTTATTATCGTCTAGCCATCTACACCACATATTAGACCAAAACCTCTTCCGCTATCCATCCCATCTATCGCTGCGATCATGAGCTTGTCGTCGATCCAGCGCCACTCGTGGCTGCTGATGCTTGCCATTGTGCTGCTAGTTCTGCCATCCAAAGTATCTGCCTTTGGCGCCGGCAACATTCCCTCTATCTCTCAAGTGCGTTTGTCACCCTTTGATCGTATCCATTGGCTCTACTAACATTCCGCGATAGGTTGAAGGCCACAACTGGCGTCATGGAGGTTCGTTAGCACCCGTAGTTTTCTCTGTCGTACTTTTCTCTTCGTGATCCCCGGCTTTTTTTTTATAAATATTTTTTTCTTAATTTGTGCCCCTCCCCCGCTGTAAACGCGACGGTTGCACACTAACGCACTTAATAATGCTGCGTTGCGCAAACTTTATCAAGATACTAATTTATCATGCGCAGATATCGAGGATATGCTGGCGACCATCGCCTTCTTACGCGGCAAGAAATGGAGCACCATGGCAATCAAGCGAGTCTACTTTGGCAACTGGCTTCGCGATTATTCCCAGGCTGTCGATGTGGGCAGTTTGAAGGGTCCAGTCAACGCTGAAACTATCCGCGTCCTAGTAAGCAATGCTCTGCTATTTGTAGACTATTGGCATATACTAACATGCATGATCAGATCTGGGTGTTATCATTTATGTCCTTTGGCTATGCCACCGAAGAGTTCGAGGTCACCTCAGAGCGCCTCGGTGTTTACCGTGCTGAGGAACATATCGACAACCCGCTAGGCTATGCTGATGGTGAAGATGCCCGAAAATACGACAAGCGTCTGCGTGGCCCCGTTCGGCCCATCGAGACCGAAATTGATATGAATACCGGCATGAAGAACTATATTGCCAACGAGAGTGGCGATTGGTCGACTAGTGCCGGATACTTACGCTACAGCTTTGCTCGTAGTATCCATTACGGGCGTCTATACACCAGTGGCTCGAATCGCAAAGGCAAAGAGTCTGACCTTTGTGAAGCCCTTAGATGTCTGGGCCAGGCTCTCCACTGCCTAGAAGACTTCAGTGCCCACAGCAACTATTGTGAGCTGGCACTCATTGAAATGGGCCATCAACAAGTCTTTGCCCATTGTGGTGCCAACTCGCGCATCAACATCAATGGCAAGTCCATATTTCCTCTCGTGACGGGCACTTTCGGTGCTGTTGATTTCCTGCACTCTGTCATTGGTGAAGCTACCGACCACTTCACCCAGGCTGAGGTTGACGAGGTCGATGTTGCCCTCCTGGATGCCGAAAAGGTCCAGTTTGGAGCCGGTGGCAACAGCCGTGGCTTTAGCGAGGACTCTAGTGGTAAATCGAACGAATTCATTTCTCTGCTGGGCCAACTCCCCGGCTTGGGCGTGGCCTTTGCTTCTCAGGCCCGCGAACTCCGCTCAAGTTCTGAACATCAAGAAGATATCAATGTTCGGGCTGCCGGAAATACAAACATTGTGCCTGGCATGAGTGCTGATTTTGACCCTGTTGAGACCGCAAGAAAGATCTACCCTATCCTAGAGTTCCGTGATAAGATCGCACGTGCTATTCATAGCTTCATCACTAAGATTCCCGGTCTTGAGAAGCTCCTTGATACTATTAGCGAGAGACTGACCGCTTTTGTTTTGGGGCTTCTTGCCCCATTCATTCGCCCCATCATCAAAGCCGTTTCGGCATCTCTCAAGGATGGCTCATCTGGCATCATCTCTGCCAGTGAAAACTCGCAGTTGGAGCCGTGGAAGAACTTCCACTGCACTGATCCGACTCACTCCATGCTGGCCAAGGACCACTTCACCAACCTTCTCAACTCATGTGCTGGTCGTGTTGCCGCCACTGCGCTACAATATGCTGTCCCGTAAGTTCGTTGATTCCCACAAGGTTTCAACATTTTGAATCGCTAACATGGGCTTTAGGCGCATTCTATATGCCTGGGAAAATAATGGCATTCCCGTGGACGAGGTTGTCAACGATATCTTGCAGACCTTCCACCATCCTGCACTTCGCAGTGACAGTATCGAGATCCAGCGCAATATGTACAATACTGTGCGTAAGTGGTATGATGAGCACCCCAAGCGTCATCAGTTGGAGCACCTCCTTTCTTCTGAGAGTGTGAAGCATGGAAAAAACCACGTTCTTCATGGTCCCGGCAACGTGACTCGTGGTGGTCATGGAGACTGCGGTCATGGCAAGACAGCTGGTGGTCTCTGGAGCCAAATCAATACACGCGAAATTGATCCTTCAGAAGTTAGTGGCCGTCCATACGGAAGTCCGACGACGGCGGCACATGGAAACTACGGATATTCAAATGCGGGCGAGAACCCATCGTATGTCACGGTGGCACCTGTGCCCGATGAGTCAACGACAGGAAAAGTCACAGCGCAAAGTTCGTACTGGATGACAGGGTCAGAGGACCGTGAGCCTCATCAACAGCCGGCGCACTATCAACAACCAGAGCAGCATTATCAGCAGCACCATCCTCAATACTACCCTCCTCAACATGCCCCACACCACCCGCAGCATTACGGCGGCCATTCAGCTCAGCCACCGTATGGACAGCCGGGTCACAGCCCACATTCGCCTTATGGACAACATCCCCAAGGTGCGCCGTACGGCCAACCGCCATATGGGCAGCCTCCGTTCCAACAACCACCATATGGTCAACCTCCCTATGGCCAGCCTCCCTATGGACAGCCCCCATATGGAGGTCAACCGCCTTACGGAGGTCAGCCGCCGTACGGAGGCGGATGGTAAGACGATTGATATATCAGCTATGTACTGATGACTGCAAAGACATACTACGATGAGGAGGTTGTAGATTCACATGGGCATAGGAAAAATTAGATAGAGTAATTGTGGTTGATATGATATTTTATAAGAGTCTTATTTTAATTACTTTATTCAACACCTTAATTCTAAGATCCGTGATATCAGATCGGGTCTTTTCGCCAGTTTTTTCTCTAAATCGCATCGCTGAGCCGGGAAGACAAAGGCGGGGCAGAGCTAAAATCGTCTTATTAGATTCCTTCTTGCTTAGTTAACTTGATTTTTTCACGTAGTTAAGCACTGACTGCCCCTCATTGGCCATTTTAGCTAGGATATCCGCTTTTCGTGTCCAACAGTGAGAACTAGCGGCAGCTACTTTTTGGCTTAAGATTTCCATTTTTTTGTGGTTCCGCGAATTGGCTCCAGAAAAAATCAAAGATATCTTTTTTCGGTGATTTTTTTTGAAGAGGTGTTTTTCCTTTACAATTTCATAAAATCACGAGACTCACTCATAGTTGACCTTTTTTTCTTATCACAGCGTCCACTATTAACCGGCTCTTTACCCATCCATTTTCTTCGGTCTAGCAATATTCATCAATATTTGCTCCAATTTCGATACATTTCTCTTCTTATACTCCCTTAATACATTGCCACAACCATCATCGAGTCTTGTGACGCTATATCCACCAACCATCTTCGACATCCACACCCTACCTTTCTACTTGACGATGTTAAGACAGACCATCATTCGCTCAACCCGCGCCGCCGCTTTACGCTCGCGCTCTGCCGCTATCCAGGCTCCCTTCACGCTGTCTTCTGCTTCGGCCGTCAGAATACCAGCTACTGTCACCACCCAGTCTGCCTCTCGGTGGTACAGCTCCGAGACTCCAAAGGAGGAGGCTACCGCTGCTCCCAAGGAAGGCGAGGCTGATGCCACTAAGGAGAACGATGAGCTGAGCACTTTGAAGAAGAAGCTCGAGGCCAAGGAGAAAGAGGCCCTCGATTTCAAGGTATGTCGGGTACTCCGAACTTTACCTATAGCTTGTCTGTGCTAGCTTTGTGCTAGGGTGTGATTCGAGTCATTATCATAAAATGACGTCGGAGACCACCTTGATACCTCTCTGTCCATAAGTCCATTATACTAACCACCGCATCATTCTTTTGTCCCTCTCTATGTAGGACCGCTACCTCCGATCCGTCGCCGACTTTCGCAACCTACAGGACCGTACTGCGCGGGACGTCAAGTCTGCCAAAGACTTCGCCATCCAGAAATTCGCCAAGGACCTGATTGACAGCGTGGATAACCTAGACCGCGCTCTCTCCATGGTCCCCGAAGCTAAGCGTACCGCTCCCGCCGCTGAACACGCCGATAATGAGTTTGCCAAGGACCTCTTCAGCCTGTACGAGGGTCTCAAGATGACCGAGGGTATCCTCGTTAGCACCCTCTTCAAGCATGGCCTCGAGCGTTTCGACCCCGAAGGCCAAAAGTTCAACCCCAATGAACACGATGCTACCTTCATGGCTCCTCAGCCTGATAAGGAGGATAACTCCGTCTTCCATGTCCAACAGAAGGGCTTCAAGCTTAATGGCCGTGTGCTGAGAGCCGCCAAGGTTGGTGTCGTCAAGAACACTTAAGTCTATCCTACTTGGCTTGAGTTTATGCTTCCATTTCTTCTCTTTGCTTTTCGGGATCGGCTTAAGCGAAAGCTTCTCTGATCCCCGTGTACTATTATAATGATGCTCTTGAACAAATCATACTGCAAACTACTGTATTCATTCTCCTTCCTCTCTTTCGTTTCCTTCAGCCCTTCTTCCATTTCTTCTATCTCTCCATCTGTCCTTCATACCATGATATCTCTGTTCTTTACCTTGTTTATCTGGCTTCTCTCTTCGACATGTCGTTGTATTGACGTTTAGAAACATACCCGGGATTCATCACACTTCTGTGTACTTCTTTGTACTAGTCAATCCAATCAAACAACCCCTCCCCCAATTATGTACCAAAACTGTACCAAATACAAACAACCAAAGGCGTCTATTCAGTGCCTCTAAAGAGAACAACTCATGATCATAGATGTTTAGCTTGTGACTTGTGAATACATTATCGTGCTGACACTTTGAATCAATTAGCATACGTTTATAAACCTCCTAAACGCCCAAACTTCTAATCATGTCTAGTAACCCAAATCAAGAAAAATATATATATATATATAAAAACCAAATGAAACACGCCATTATCCACCAAATAAGTAGATGGATGTATAATAATGCTATGACATGAATAAGCCGTTTCTACTATTTCTTCGATGCAGCAGTTTTCTTAGGGGCAGCTTTCTTAGCCGGTGCCTTTTTGGTAGCGGCCGCCTTTTTAGCCTTGGGCATCTTGATATACTTGTCGTTCTTGAAGTCAATCTCGTCTTCTTTGTCGGCTGCCTCGGGTTCAGGCTCGGCTTCGCCATCGTCGTCATCTTCGATGGCTTCTTCTAGATCTGGCATTTCCTTGGGGATTTTCTTGACTGGAATACCAACAGTGCTTGCCTTCATGAAAGGCACAGGATGGCTGCCTTGATTGTAACTATAGGATATGTTAGTGAGAAAAAATATAGCGGGGGTCAAGCGGTATACATACGTTCTCGTGAATGAAGACTTGGTTTGTGATTCAATAGACACGAGACTTTCGTCTTGGTGGCCAACACCCAGCTCCGAAATTGCATCGAAATCTTCTCTTGTCAGATAGTAGCTATCCATCAAGTCAATAACACCAGGAACCGCCTCTTTGCCATCTTTCGATAGCGCGTTGACAGTCTTGTCCCAGATGACCGGCAGATACTGCTGTCTGATTTCGTTGTGGTCACCAGACGACTTGAGACGCATGTGTGAGTGAATCTCACGCACGAAGCGGCCTAGCTTTCCTTGTTTGCTGTTATTACCCAGCCAGGATGTGAAAGCAGGCTGACCAAGCGAGCCATTGATGAAGCTGGCAGGACGGACAGAACTGAAGACAGCATGGGTAGGCATCAGGCTCCAGTGTTGTTGCGGGCCGTGGATCATGCAGTCGACGAGATCACCATCACTGATACTCTCTGCGGCAGCATCGAATAGCTCCAGAGTCTTGAGATTTCTTTCTCGTGGGTGACCAAAATTGCTACCGCTGACAGCAGTTGGCCGGCAACGAAGATAGTTTTCTTGGATCATGAGGAAAGAGAAGTCATGATCGTTAAAGTAGAGCTGGATTTTGTCGTTTAGTGTGGCTTTGCTAGAGGGTAAGAATAGACCTCCGCTGAGCATCTTGGAGCAAATATCCCAAGGTTTCAGAATAATGTGCTTCTCCCATGATTTGCTCATTTCTTTACCCTTGGCAAAGTCCATTGTGCTTTGATCCAACTTGGCTGTGGAAATCATATTTATGATCTGACGGATATCACGGTTGCTACCCTCAATAATGGCATCGAGGGCTGGAACAGGGATCTTGATGCCTTCCTTGAAGCAGATTGACATCATACGCGACCGGATCTGTTCGATTGTAGGCCGCTGGAACCGGATGTCGAAGGCAACAAAGTCGAACGGCTTCATCTTGGGTAGACGACGGTCGTTGCAGATCAGGATGAGGGGAACCTCGGTCTTCTTGCAGAACTTGGCTAAAGCACCAACACCACCACGATCACCAGCAGACATACCATCGACCTCGTCCATGATCATCACGATCTTCTTGCGCTTGAGATCAACAGCCTGACCATCTCCAGCAAAAAATCCAAGCAAAGAAGTGTTGTTCATCACATCACTTACACCTTCTTCAACCAGACGCTTACTACGAGTGTCACTAGCATTGCTTTCAATGACATCGTAGCCTTCTAACTGCGCAGCCAGATGCGCCGAAGTTGTCTTACCGATTCCGGGCGGTCCAGAGATGATGATAGCACGGGTACCACCCATGCCATCAGCACCGCGCCTTTGGAAATCATACTTCTTGTGCTTTGGCCAGTCACGAAGCCAACTTTGGATCTTCTCGACGTTTGACTTGTTACCACAGATATGCATCATTTGAGTGGGAGCGTATTTACTAGTCCAAAGCTGGGTTGTAGGATTGATAGCAGCCTTGGCCGCAGCAGGGGCACGCACACCTCTAGCAGCAGCAGATGCCTTCGCTGCCTTTTCAGCCTCCAATTTCCGTTTCTTCTCTTCAGCAGCCATAGCTAAGCCTTCTTGCTCAGCCTTCTTGAGTTCAAGCTCCTTCTTCTCTCGGGCCTTTTCAGCACCCTTTCCGGTACCACCATGAGCCGGAAGCTTGCGGATAAGCTCAAATAGACCCTCTTCGTTGATGGTCTTGATTCCATGAGCCTTGATCTTGGCGAGTTTTGAGGGGCCTGCATCTGCTCCAAGAACGACGTAACTAGTTCTGGTGCTAGGCTGGCCAGTCACCTTTCCGCCATACTTTTTGACAAGAGCTTGTGCGTCGTCACGGCTAATTGCCTGAAGAAGACCAGTAAAGACAAATGTCAACCCTGCTAAACACTCATCAGCACCCTCTGGAATTTCGATCGATCCGGCCATGGGGGGTGGAGCAGTAGCATTGCCGCCACCCTTAGCCTTCCGCCAGTCGAACTTGACGGTAGCGTCGCTTCGTGGGGGAGAAGGAGGAAGAACGGTAGGGATGCTATCCAGGATATTTTGAATTTCGGGTGCTTCAACAGCTGTTTTCGCCTTTGATGGTGCCCGAGGCTTTGCAGGGGCTGTCCTCTTCTTCTTCGGCTCTTCTTGTTCAGACTCTGACTCTTCTACGGTAGTCTTGCGTTTCTTTGAGTTTGAGGCGGTGGTTGCTGCGCGAGACTTGGGCTTGATGTCATCTTCGCTATCTACCTCCATGTAGTCGTCCTGGGCCTTGGCCTTGCGGCCATATTCGGCGGCAAAGATATCATCATCGCTATCATCTTTGAAGTCGTCGTCATCGTATTTAATTTCGGGTTTCGTGCTCACTCGAGTAGATCGTTTAACAGGAGTTGATGAAGGTTTTGGTGCACTGCTTTCTTTCTTTCGGGGACTAGAACGAACCGGCACCTCAACGGTTGGATCCAGAGGTTTCTTTGACTTAAGCTTTGCTGCTGTAGAGAAGTATTCACTAGCTGTAATTTCGATATCTTCCTCCTTCTTAGGCTTTTTTACAGGTGTTTTCGTGGATGATTTCGCTATTTGAGATGTTTCATCGCTGCTATCAGACTCAACGACAGTACGAGTCTCTGTGAATTAGTTAGTTATGGGCATATATTGAATAGTAGCTTTATGTTTGCTTACTGCCACGACGACTCAAGGTTGATGTTGCTTCCTTAGTAGTCTCGGATTCAGCTTTAGCTGGAGGCTTCCCAGAACGATTGAAGAATGATCTAATATCAGACATCTCGAAGCACAGTGATTCGATATTTGGTGGATGATATCTAGTATATGAGCAGATACGCCCTGATGTTTGGGCAATTAGTATAAAATAATTCCCTAAGTTGATTATAAATGAAGTACAAACAAATAGGCAAGCTACACGAGTGTAATAGAGAAAATTACCCTGACAACAAGGCAGTGCTTCTTTCCCAAAATTATTTGGCCAGGCACAGTTTAATTGCTTTCGCGTTATTAGCTACTGATATACGTGCTGTAACAAGAATAGCGCGCTTTTCAATGTAATGTGGCGTTAACAGCACGCCTGCTCACGTGGGTAGTGTGGCGTGCCCGCTCCATAATGAGCAACGCTCAATGTGGGGTACTACTCAACCAATGGTATCACTGAAAAATTATGCGATCGCCGGTGCAACATCCTGGTAGACGACAAATATCAGGTAATTCGGCCTCTCTCCGTTAGTTTCGCTCGGGTCCGACTCCGATATCGATCGACATCAGCTCCTGCGTAGCTATCCTCAACGTAATATCCATACCGCCACTATGAAGCTCTCATCGGCTTCCATGCTATGCAATGCTTTCCACCAGTCATTGAGAATATCCCCGGTGCGCCCTATGCTAGCTGCGGCGGCGGCGACGAAAACCACAACGATATTTTCCACGCGGAGCCGTGATGCGCGCTCGATTTCCACAACGGCGCCTCGCTTTGGTACTTGGCTAGAGCCTAGCATCGACCGTACCAAGAAGATGATGAAGGGTCGGCCACGAGTCGCTACAGGAGGTTCTACAAAGGGCACGACGGTTATATGGGGAGACTACGGTCTACGCATGGTCGATTCACATCGCCGTATCAGTGCCAAGCAGCTAAAAAATGCAGAAGATACCATCAAGACCAGATTGCGTGGTAACAAGTACAGATTATACAAACGAGTAGCTTGTAATGTTGGTGTGTACGTCAGTGGTAACGAAGTAAGTCTTTGTCAATATCGATACGGAGTTGCTTAAACAGCATACTGATCAGACTCGCATTACAGATTCGTATGGGCAAAGGTAAGGGTGGTTTCGATCATTGGGCTTGCCGTGTTGCGGTCAATCAGGTGGTCTTTGAACTCAGAGGTCTTATCCACGAAAAGGTCATCCGTGATGCCTTTCGTCTTGCTGGCCAAAAGCTTCCTGGTAAGTCGAAGAGAGTGCTCCGCAAGGGTATCTACAATTTCTCTAACACTTTTGTTCGTAGGCCAATGGGAATTTGTCTACAAGAACGCTGCGCCAGTTGTTGGTATGACAAAGCTAGAGAACGGTCTAACCCTGGAGGATCTCAAGCGTCCATGGAAGAAGCTTGACTCCAAAGCTTCAACTGCTCTGGAATCAGATATTTCCTCTGATGCTCCTGCTTCTCCTCCTTCCCCAGCATCTGCATAGAATCAATTCCTTGTGTTGATGATTAGACTAAGTGGTCATGCTTAGTACCCAAGCATCATCCAGAGCCCAAGTTATCTGTATTATTATAGTGTTTATCATGGGTACAAATCATGTACAATAATCTAGCTAGCCATGTATACATATAAGTAACATCAATATCGGAGCTAAACTGACTCTGATGTTACATAACGCATTATCTATCTAGCTACCCCTAAAGCTGTAAAACATATTCCCATTCATGCCCCTCTAAAATGATCGCATGCCGTCAAAATTGACCCCATATTTCTGCAAATGTGTAGCCTGGCCAAAATGTGGCGTCCAGCTAATGACCCATGTAACCACTATACGCGTGAAGCTCTAAGCTACGCGTTAGTTAGATATTCCTACAAGCTTACGCAAAAGGCCAAAAAAAAAGACAGCCAGCCAAATAGCCAACAACCTCTTTTAGTTTTGTAGCAGCTATCACAGCATATACAACACCACAAATTCAACTATAAGCGGCCTTTATCACATTAATCATGGCTCTTATCGTCGATAAGCACCGCCCTCGGTCACTAGACGGCCTGACCTATCACCATGACCTATCCGATCGACTTCGGTCCTTGGTAAGCTGTCACTTCATGACGATACATATCCCATTATCATCATCAACAACTGATGCTAATAGTACGTGTATGTATGTATATATAGGCTCAAAGCGGTGATTTCCCACATCTACTAGTGTATGGTCCGTCAGGAGCCGGCAAAAAGACCAGAATCGTCGCAACTCTTAAGGAGCTCTACGGCCCCGGTGTAGAAAAGATCAAGATCGACGCCCGCGTGTTTCAAACTAGTAGCAGCCGCAAGTTAGAATTCAACGTAGTAGCATCTGTATATCATCTCGAGATTACACCTTCCGATGTCGGCATGCATGACAGAGTAGTCATCCAAGATCTCCTAAAAGAAGTTGCGCAGACGCAACAGGTCGACCAGTCAGCGAAGCAGAAATTCAAAGTCGTTGTCATCAATGAAGCCGAGCACTTGACGCGAGATGCACAGGCAGCCCTTCGTCGTACTATGGAGAAATACTCGCCCAACCTACGACTGATCCTTGTCGCCAACTCAACAGCCAATATCATCGCGCCCATCCGTTCCAGAACACTGTTAGTGCGCGTGGCTGCGCCTTCTCAGGAGGAAATCTGCTCCGTTCTGACTGCATCAGCGCAGCGTGAAGGATGGCCTGTTCTACATAGTCTATACAAACGTATCGCCAAGGACAGCGGCCGGAATCTCCGTCGTGCCTTGCTAATGTATGAAGCTGTCAATGCTCAAAGGTATGTTCAAACTCGGCCACTTCTCGGTTCCCGACGAAGTAGTATCCTCATGCAAACCACAAGATTATAACGCGTACCTCTATGTATGTCAAGCACATCGCCGGCTAATTCAATGTTTCTCTTTATCTAGTGAGACCGTTACCGATACTACACCCATTCCTCCGCTGGATTGGGAGGCCCTCATTTCTCAGATTGCAAAGAACATTATGGCAGAACATACACCAAATTGTATCCTCAACGTCAGAGGACAACTATACGATCTTCTATCACATTGTATCCCTGCAACTACCATACTGAAGTGTCTAACCTTCCGGTTGGTAGCGCAGATCGACGATGCTCTCAAGGCCGAAGTAATACAGTGGTCGGCATTTTACGAGCACCGTATCAAGACTGGTACCAAGGTCATCTTCCATCTGGAGGCGTTTGTAGCCAAGTTCATGCGTGTCCTTGAGACGTATCTCATGGAGATGGGCCTATGATACATAATAGTACGTTTCGTCATAGGCTTTTCGGTTCATTAGCCTGACTTTGGCAAGCCAGTATGTCTCTAATTATTATCATTACTATTGCTATTACTACTCATGGCGTTAAATGAATTTCACTACTTCATGAGGGGATCGCTTCACTATTTAGCACTATAATTATTAGACTTGCTTTGGTCACACGAACATATGAACGCTTCTTCTTCGATAGTCCTTGCTTGTTATCTCCCAAGATTACATAATTTGCGTCCGGGTGACGTTCCATCGCATCCAGATCCATATATCACGATTGATACCCGAGCACATTTCAATAGCTCTACAGATCCATAAGATTGATGAATCAAGAAAAGAAAAGAAAAAAAGTACCTGACAATCCGCGAAGATCGAGTCTTTCTTATGGACAAACGGTGTCATCTTGATAGTAGGTTAAGCCTCAAACACCAGGATTAGCACAAACAATGCTGCATATCTTATAGCTTGATACCGACGACAGATGAGAAAAGGGCAAAGACAGAATTTAGCATGACAAAGCGACAAGGGGGCCCCAAAAATCCCGACATGATACTTTGTAGAGTCCGTACTCCCATCACTATGGTTGATGCGCATTGATCCGACTTGATTCTTCTCTATGACATTGCTGCGTACGGGTCATTCTATGTTCTGGTCAGATATATGTATGAGCAAGGAGTTTATCATCGAGTCTAAAGGGGGAAACAAGTCATAATAATACGAAGACGGTATGGTAGTAGTTGCGATATTAGCGAAGTAGCAAAGGCAGGGTTAGGGATGCATATACACATTTGTAATCTATGGTGACCAACAGCAATCAACGTATGTATATGAACTCATGAACTCTCTTCATTGAAATACAACTGGCTTGTTGTTTGCAAAGTTATTCCGTCAGTAGGCCAACTTACTGGTGGATGTCGAAATCTCAGATGATCAATGGTGGCAAAGCTTGAAGATGTATTACTAAGCTAAGTATACATATCTGTAGCATCTATAACGTTATAGTCCCCAGTAGAAATTGAAGTCCTACGGAAATGTATCATTTACATGTTTGGTTGGTTCGCTTACACTTTTTGTTATGACTACGACTAGTTACTTACATATAGTTGTATTTTATGTACATATTTGTAGATAAGTACTACATATAGTTATGTATGTATGTATGTATATTTAAAGAAGGGTTATCAGAGAGTAAGATACAATCGTAGGACAATGGAGCAAGATGGCATGGAGTAATTACTGGCCTGAACATGAAAGAAGAAGACTTGAAAGGCAGTTAAGTCGAATTGCGACTATGATGATGACATACTTAATGGTTTTTTTTAAAAAACAAAAAAGCATTATTAATTGTTGGATATTTTGTCCATAAAAAACAAGAAAAAAAGCATTGAATAAAAAAAGTATTTGGGGCAGAATTGAAATGTGCTTATTGGGAGCAGTCACATATATGAGATACAACTAGTTGATAAGAATAAATAAGCTACTTAAATACCAAAATGAATTGCAACTATACTCAGTACCGTACCATCATGTAATGTATAAATTTATCATATTAAGCTGTTCTTTTTTTGTTCTTCATTTTTATCAAGGTGGAAATGGAGCTCTAATAGCTATGTAGCACCTCGATATTTTAAGATACATAGTCCTGAACTATGTGCTGTTGCTGTGCGTTTCAACTTCTAGTCCTTTCCGGAAAAAACCACCTGACCGAGAACCTGTCTCAAAACCTTGGAGCATTTTGTAGCCCTTTGAATTATAAGCCCTCTTGAAACAGTATGGTTACTACCTGGCATCTACCTTCTGCAGAACTTCGTGAGTGGAGAGGCTGCCCAACCCTCAGACACACTACCATAAGCATAGGGTAGACTTTAGTAGTGGTTTTTCCCCAGTTGGATTCGACCAAACTACCTCTTGCAAGATATTCTTCATATCTGTACATATGTAGCATTCAATCCATGTACGCCTTTTTAACCTGTAAGGTTGTACCGCTCTCTGCAATAATTGTTCGGTTACTGACGATATAATGTAATCTCTGTTACAACCACGGGTTCGGACAGAAGTACAGCATTTTTTCTCTATAGCCGAATACTATTTTCTTCATGCTTGAACCTGTCTCAATATCTGTAGCAAGAGAATAGGAGGGCAAACCGGTGGCCACATACCGAGATTTGTACGTTGCTGGAGTTCTCTCGGGCTTCGTTCTCTTTGGAGAAGTGCTTTTTTTTTTTTTTTTTTACTTGAAATTCAGTGATATTTTTCCTGTTGCACGATGGACTGGATATACCATTTATCTTAATGTGATATAACGAAGTCCACATGCCAGTCCAAATGTGATGTGCTCTCGATTTTCTCCACAACTTACAAATAGTGCATATGCTCACGCCCATATCTAAGATCTACGTAACTAACTATACAAAGTTGTAATACTTTCATATTAATAGATGACTAGTCCATTTGTAACAAAGGAAATGATATAAATAAAACTGGCCCTGATAGTTTGCCATCTACATATATTGAAATCTTGGGTTGTACTAGTTGTAGTATGCACTTTTGCTAGTATGTTTTCAGTAATACAGCCTCCGTTCGTCCTAAAGCGTTACCAAACACGGCTACTTGCGATTTATCCCTAAGAAAAAAAGCAAGTCGTTGTCTCACCTCTCCATCACGACTTTACAGCTACTCCAAATCGCTTCAAGAATGATGCCATGGACCCATATGTAAAAGCAAGACGTACAGATACAACTGGATGTAGTCTAGACTAAGGAGACAACAATGGAACAGAAAATAACGAAAATCAAATGCCTGTTTGATGTATGGGATAATTGAAGCGAGACCTTGTTAGCCTATGAAGATACATTTATATACAATAATGCATGGTACTATTCGTTGGTACTGAGTACATCAGTTAAATTTTATCCGCCATACTTGTCTTTGACGTGGTTAATTGCTAAGCTGGTTGGTTGTCTCGCTACGACGGAAAACTAGGGCAAATATATGTATGATGGTACTGTTAGATACATATGAATCTCAAAACAATCTAGCATTGACGTTCATAAAAGCGTGGGTGATAACGGATGTCAAGACCGAACAAATATTAAGCCTAAGATAGAGCACGTTGAAAATGCATTCTTTTCGGATCCAACGCCGAGGCGAACATGTCCCAGCTTCCGTTCGTCCTAGCACGAGGGTCTCTATATTTGTTTAAAAACTTTAGAGTACAACATGTTTCTGATGCCATAAGACTACTTTATTGTATTTACTAACTACCATAGATAAAAACTGCTTCTAATTGAATTGGCTTGACCTGGAATTCGTAGTGCCCTCCAATTTGTGATTATTCGATGGTTGGTGTGCAAGTACAGATACATGGATGTACTTGGAAGATAACTTTGGGGAAAAGTCCCCAAAAAGACTAACTTGAGAATTTAGGGTTATAAGTTGCTTCACACCTTTCTACATTCCAGATCATAACGAATGTATATACACATATCTAAGAGCTCCAATGCAAACACTTAAAGTAACAAGAGAATTCAACAAATCATAAATCATGATGAATATCCCCAGACACATCGGCTCTATTCGGAACCAGAAAGAGTATGAGGTCAGTTGAGAATCATTCCGTGTAAGTATGTTGTCCTAATGGGAATTTCATGTCGGACGAGGTTATACAGATATCTTACTCACGCTTGAACTGAATGATGTTACTGATGTTGTATTGGAGAGAGACATTGTGGATGAGATTATACACTGCAGCATCTGTTTTAGGAGTATATCTGTATGTACATACATACATATGTACCTGTATATTCATATACATAGACATGCTCTCACTATGGTTTATCCCGTGTTTTTTCGTGATTGTACATACATATGTATATATGTATATCTGTCTTATATTTTGTAATTGAAAAAATACGTACGTACCGGCGGAGTAGCAGCGATATTCGCCAGTGCACTATTCTTTGTCCCACAACGTAAAACTATACGATAACGCAGAACTGGAAGGGGAAATAAGCATACCTTTGACAAGAAATTAGCCAATAGGGAAACACATGTCTTGACAAGATGACCAATGTCGTTGATGAAGCTAGGACCGGGGTTGATCTTTTCCCGCTGGCCCTTTAGGCTATTACTGCCATGCCACATGTCCATACTGAGAAATGGAAAGCCTAGCCATGATAATCAAAGCCTGGAATGAATTAAGCATGAAGGAAATAGAGAAAGAAGGGCATGGGATTGATTCTTGGGGGGGCGAGGGGGAGGCGAGGAATAACTAGACTACCAGCCTGGCGAAACAGCTACGACGTTGTAAAGGATTACGGTAAGTAGGAAGTCAAGAAAGAGAGAAGATACTAGAAAGAACTGAATCTGTGATACTATAGAGAGTGTTGACATCTGCATGTTACCGCAACATGTCCATTTCCATGCACATGGTATATATGCGGTGATATTGTGTGTAGCAGCTACCAATGGGTGTTGATATTAAAGGATAAGGAAGTATGTACAAATATGTGGTATTGTCTTGGCAGAAGCAACCTGGAAATAATAATAATAGAGAGATAAGTTCATGACTCTTCCCATTGCCGCCATAAGTCCGGAGTTCGTCGAAAACGGCGTTCCGGGCATCTTTCGGGATGATCGTATAGTCGAATGAACAACAAGATACACATAATGGATCTATGGTTATCAACTGCTTTTGGCTTCCGGCAGCCCGTTTGTTGGAATCCCCATCCTGCCGTTGGAATACTCCGGAGGATGGGGGCCGGAGGGACTTTGTTGAACTTATACTGAAAAAAGAGAGGGCTAAGGTAATCAGATGAAGTTATACGATTGATTGCATCTTCCATACCACGTGACAGAAGGTCTTATCGCTTCCTGCATACAGTAAATCTGGATAGATACCGATCTTCATGTATAGGACTCCAGGGTGATAAAGATCTACTGGTAGACAGTCGACATGGGAAGATCTTGTATGCAAGTTGGATCATTATAGATAGTTAGTTATGTCTATCTTCTGTTGTTTCTTGCCCATTCTTGGCAAATAATTCAAAGCTCAAAGTGCCATCAATGTTAGCGTTTAAGTTGTGTTAGAGAAGGATAATATTAATTTAGATGCACCGACTGTTTGTAGGAGTATCTCATTTCCACCAATCGCCCTCTCCTTGATTTTGTTTTCGAATTATTGACGGTTGATATTTTTGTAAATTCATATACAGTAACACTGCTTACTGGAAATATAACAAGCCCCCAAAAAGGGCCGCAATACGATTCAATGGTTTACAATTATAGGCACATTTATTGGGCTATGTGTCAGGGCAGAATAAACAGAGTTCCTAAGATGTGTTTTACATGAACAGATACCAAATTAAAGCTCAAAACTAGAGTCCGATTCAGTTGGGTTCCGTCATCATTCAGGATTTCCTTCGTACCCCCTACGGTTCCGGCGTTTTATAGTTACGGCACTGGGCTTATAATACATATGTGCAGTTTTTTCCTTGATTTTGACTATATACATTTTTTTGCCTTTCGAAGGTCTGTATCAAACTGGACGATTGACATGCTCTTCTCATACAAAGGTTTTTCAATTTTTTTTTTTCAAAAACATTAAAAGGCTCTCGGAGGAAAGGAATATGCTTACAAGATAGAAGAAGCAAAGTGACTTATACGACTGCTTCTTTACCTTTGTTCTGGATGACAAGGGATGTGGCAATAGAAAATGTAGCGGACGTGTATCTTGGGGTAAACCAGCCGACAAAGGTACTTCTTTCCGAGCCTAGCCCTGACTAAACCTGCCAGCAAGCAAAAGATATCACCGAAACAACTTGCAGAGTCTCTGTAATCAACGGGGCTGAAAACAACACAGAAGGGCAACGCTGTTTCCCCCATCTAGACTCCGGAGCTGTACTTGAAAGTACAACCATTTAGACCAGGTACACCAGCAAGACTTTTGGATTTTCTTTTTACTTTTTGCTTCTAGTTTCTCACCTTCTCAAAGGGAGCACAGGAAGGTAGTGTAAGTTTGGTTGGTGTTGGTGTTACTCCATGCGCCAGCCAAGCCAAGCTAAGCTTCTGCGAGGCACGCACTTTTACACATTCATCGTTGATTGTGATGTGACTGCGATAGTTCTTCGTCTCATGTTGGTGAATAGAAACGCAACAAAACACTATATCTTGGAGTCCTTGCAGGGCAGTCAGTGGCGCAGCAAATGCGAGATGCGACTGATAACAAAGGTGAGAATTAGCCCGTAATAGGGCCATATAAAAGGCAATGAGCCCATAGCCCAAGTTTGTAACACCTAGAGCTGCGACTCGGAGTTTAATGCTATGTATGTGTGTATCTTGTACAGAGTGTCGTTACTTGTAAACAGGGTTGGCTTCACAAATCTGATCTCATTATCGGTTTACTGTCCACCTAACAGAAAAAGCTAGCAAGTCGCTTTTGACGGTAGTCTCCAACTCCGCTGCTTTAGTTTATTTAAGGCAAAGTCCGTTTATCCGTCAGATCTTGGGCTATTTAATATGCAAGACCGTTTCCATTGGACCTGTCAAGGCACCGACGACCTGGCGTTGATTTTTTCGTTCTTTTATTTTCTTTTTCTAGTCCTTGCACCTGCTTCTTCTTGTCTTTGAATTAATTCATATTGGTTATTAGTTGGAAGTGCTCTTTACTATCACATCACCGTCTAGCCTTGACCTCTTTGTATTGCTGTAACGCTACTCCCAACTTTCTAGACGCCTTTTCGAAACTACACTTCTTCTTATAAAATTATCAGCTCAAAAATCAGTCTGTTTTCCCGACTCACGCCGGTCAATAATTTCGATTTCGTCACTCTAAAAGAATTAAAGAGAATCTTGTTTTTTTTTTTCTGCTAAGAAATCCCTTCTGAAACCCTTCTCAATTCAGTTGGTTCGATTCCTCTTTCAAACATTGGCTCCACCTCAGCCTCCTTGTGCCTTCCTAGAACTGCGAGTCTCTGTGCTGTTCCGTGACCGGTGCATTCATTACGAGCAACTACTACGACCACCAGGAAATCGGACAACAAAAGTAAAAAAAACACCCTGCCATCCACTCATTGCCCTGCCTTTTGGCTCGTGTTTGTTGGCCTTGTTCTATTTATTTTTTCTATCCATCTATTATTTCCATTTCTTTGCTATTATTCTGGGATATGACCTGCAAATAGACAAGAAAGGCTTAGTCCTCGCCACTGGACTCTTTTAACTATCTTTCTTTGTTCTCAAGCCGCCCTAACGCTTTCTCCAACTGCCTTGGCTTTTCAAGTCCTCACTCACTGTAACTCCACAGCAAGCTTCTGTTGCTTCCATTGCTCTACCACAACTTTTAATAGCTAGTTATACTTCTTTCGGTACTGGTCTCACGTGCGGCTTAGCCCAATCGTATAGCTTGACTGGGAATCCACCCACTGACAGTCAAAGCCTCTTTTTTCTCATCTTTTTAATCCTTTTTATTGACACTAGATTCCCCTACTTAATTCCCTTTCTTATTTCCTTTTTTTTGTTTCCCTTTTTTTTTTTTCCTTCCTTTATATATATATATATATATATACAATAGCCGGCCCCAAGAGCTAGGCTATCCTCACTTATTCATCATTCCATCTCAACTGCGTAATATTTGGCATCGTGCCCGCAGCAGC
The DNA here is from genome assembly GCA_001513805.1 of Davidsoniella virescens. Lineage (NCBI taxonomy): Eukaryota > Fungi > Ascomycota > Sordariomycetes > Microascales > Ceratocystidaceae > Davidsoniella > Davidsoniella virescens. The sequence goes on along the minus strand of LJZU01000025.1, from coordinate 7,776 downwards.
TTGCATCTAGGCCGCAGCCCACGTTCCGCCTCTGAGCCTTTGTCTTCTTCTACTTCCACCACTACTACAACCACCACTGACGCTACTACTGCCACTGTCGTTGCTGCTGTCCCTGCGCCTGATTCGACTTCCGCATCTAATATAACTGGCTCCTCCCCCCAAACAGTATTGCCAACTATCTCGCTATCTACTCCTACAACTATTTCTTCTCCCCAAATTACTACATCTAACACAATGGCTTCTTCTGCCCCCGTTGTGCACGAGGCCCATGGTGCCGAGACTTTCCGTAAGTTCCCCTTTTAAACCTTTCTCACATCTAGCAGCTTCAGTTTTGAGGCGCAAAACATTCCACTCTCAACACTGTGGTCCGCGCTTCGATTCTTAGCTATCATGAGCTTCCCATCAACAACTGCCCTCTCCCCCCTTATTCTAGCTCTTGTGCGTTGCCGGCCCATTGCACTGGGATTAGTTTCTGGCCATTGCTATGTCTCCCTATCACTTGAGATTATGGCTGGAGTGCTCTTGAAAAATACTACTAGACGGTGAATGGCACTCCATCTCATCCTTCTGCCGGTATGATGCTACAGCAGTGTTTTGCTTGTATTCTTTGCATCCCTTTTCTTCAGATTTGTAGAGTTGGTGCGCTCCTCTCTAGCAGAGCCGCTTTCACTTTGCTGCTCTATTCTATGGGCTCCAGTCTCAAGCATACACAATGCTATCAGTGCAGGGGTAACAAGCATAACGCCACTTCAAACGCCAAAACACAGTTGATGATCATGCCAGCCCAGAATAGCATTTGTTTTCTGGAAAAGGCCATCTTTGCCTTTTCAACTAGGAGGACCCTTATGCTAACGTTCTGCTGCCTTTAGATCCACCCGCTGCCATTTTTGCTAGTAAGTCGAATATGTGTTGAGCCAACCACTCAATATCAAGATCGCTATGTCATCACAGTGACTGCCACTCGTCGCCTCTTTTATCCATTTTCGCAATCATAATTACCCGTATCATCACTCTCGGACATGTCGTCTGTGCTCAGATCAGCGCCCAGCGCAATCGCATCACCAACAACTTCGTTCTGATAGCGCAATAACCCCCCAATCCCATCATATTGCCCATCCTTTTTTTTTTTCCCTCCCATCCCAACTGAGTGTCCCCAATAAATTCCGGCGCCGCCAACGCAACTTGTTGACGGAATATGTGGATTGATGGTAGAGACGCTAACCTTGTCTGCATATAGAGCACCCTAGCAAGCCCCACATCGATGGTAAGTTGAGACCCCACAATTCTACTCTTTCGGGTCGTGGCCTGCTGTATGGTTCTGTAATTGTATGGTTTTTGGTGCGTTTGTCAAGTCGTCAACCGCCCTTTGTTGCCTGTATCGGTTTGTTCGGACAGGGAGCCAGGGCTGGCTTGGCCTTCCTGGGGCTTCTGATCTCTCTATTTCCCCTAGCCAAATCGATCCTGTCCCCTGAAAATAATGGAGCACAGAGCTAGCCTAGCATCCTTTCTGGCTTTGGAACCTTTCATCTGAACGTGGCAATTGGTTGGGGCAACAGAGCCAACATTTGCTTATCTTATGCTTGCTTTTTCACATGCATAAACTGCAGGCATAATCAACGCAACGGAGTCCGGCGATCGCAGACAAACGAACCAGAACCACAGACCTGCGGAACTTACCACAGACCGACTGCTTGTCTAGAACCATCCGGCTCGGCTAGCTTTCTCAAGTAGTCGCAAACATGTAATAAGTAGCTAACAATCATTCCCTTGTCCAGGTATTGATAGCTACCATGCTATGCATCAGGAGTCCGTTCAGAACCCCACTCAGTTTTGGGGCAAGCAGGCTTGTGAGCTGCTAACCTGGTCGCGCGACTTCCAGACTGTTGTTTCGGGTAGCCTCAAGGACGGCAATGTCGGCTGGTTCCTCGAGGGCGAGCTGAACGCTTCCTACAATGCTGTCGATCGTCATGCCTTTGCTGACCCTGACAGAGTGGCCATCATCTACGAGGCTGATGAGCCCACGGAGGGCCGCAATGTCACTTACAGCCAGTTACTGGCTGAGGTCTGCAGAGTCGCCGGTGTGCTCAAGAGTCTTGGTGTCCGCAAGGGTGACAATGTCGCCATCTATCTGCCTATGATTCCCGAGGCCGTCGTTGCCATGCTGGCCTGCACCCGTATCGGTGCTATTCACTCCATTGTATTCGCTGGGTTCTCATCTGAATCTCTGCGTGATCGCATTGTAGACGCTCAGTGCAAGGTTGTCATCACCACTGATGAGGGCCGTCGTGGTGGCAAGACCGTCAACACCAAGAAAATTGTCGATGAGGCTTTGGCTGACTGCCCTGGCGTCAAGAACACCCTAGTATACAGACGCACAGGCTCTAATGTTCCCATGACTGCTGGTCGTGATCTATGGTGGCACGAGGAGACTGAGAAGTGGCCCGCGTACTGCCCTCCCGAGACCATGAACTCTGAAGACCCTCTTTTCCTTCTGTACACTTCAGGTTCTACTGGTAAGCCCAAGGGTGTCATGCATACCACTGGTGGCTACTTGGTCGGTGCTGCTGCTACTGGAAAGTATGTTTTTGACATTCACCCTGGTGACCGCTACTTTTGCGGCGGTGATGTTGGCTGGATCACTGGACACACCTATGTTGTCTACGCCCCTCTATTACTTGGTGTCGCTACCGTTGTCTTTGAGGGCACTCCTGCCTATCCCTCATTCTCCCGCTACTGGGATATCGTGGAGAAGCACCAGATCACCCAGTTCTACGTCGCTCCTACCGCCCTACGTCTGCTGAAGCGTGCTGGCGATGAGCATATCAAACACCAGATGAAGAGCCTTAGAACCCTAGGCTCTGTTGGTGAGCCCATTGCCGCTGAGGTGTGGAAGTGGTACCACGAGGCTATTGGTCACGAGGAGGCCCACATCGTTGATACCTACTGGCAGACTGAGACGGGCTCACATGTCATCACTCCCCTGGCCGGTGTCACCCCTACCAAGCCTGGTAGTGCTACTTTGCCTTTCTTCGGTATCGATGCTGTTCTGATTGACCCCGTTACTGGCCACGAAATCCAGGGCAACGATGCTGAAGGTGTTCTATGCTTTAAGCAGCCTTGGCCCAGTATGGCCCGTACCGTCTGGGGCGCCCACAAGCGTTACATGGAGACTTACCTCACCGTGTACCCCGGATACTATTTCACTGGAGATGGTGCTGCCCGTGATCACGAGGGTTACTACTGGATCCGCGGCCGCGTCGACGATGTTGTCAACGTGTCGGGCCACCGCCTGTCAACTGCTGAGATTGAGGCTGCCCTCATTGAGCACCACGCCGTGGCTGAGGCTGCCGTTGTCGGTGTCGCTGACGAGCTTACTGGCCAGGCCGTTTGTGCCTTCGTTTCCTTGAAGGAGAGCGAGAACATTGCCGACCTGCGCAAAGAGCTAATTCTGCAAGTACGGAGAAGTATTGGACCCTTTGCGTCGCCCAAGTCTGTCTTCGTCGTGCCAGATCTTCCCAAAACCCGCTCAGGCAAGATCATGCGTCGTATTCTGCGCAAGGTTCTGGCCGGTGAGGAGGACCAGCTTGGCGACATCACCACTCTGTCTGACCCCAGTGTTGTCGGCAAGATCATTGATCTTGTCAAGCTTTCTCGCACTTCGTCGGCTGGTATTGTTGGCTCTTCGATTGCTGCTACTCCTGCCTCTTCGTAAACAGTTCCTATTCATGATCATCTCAGCGTTGCTTCTTCATTTTGTTGTCTCTTTTTTCTCGTAACACCTTTTTATTACTTGTTTGATGACGTCTCACAACATTTTTGTTTTGATTTGACATGATCTTTCAGCGCGTATAGGATGTGGACTTTTGTTCAGCCTTCTCTCTTGATGGCTTATGGTGCTGGGACTACCTACGAGATATGCTGATCTTTCTTTCCATTCATTTTCTTTTTTAGAACGTGAAAGTAAGTTCTTCTAAATGTCCAATAGCTTCTCGGACCCGGGAAGTATCAGTGGCTTCAGTCACCTCGTACAGCCTATCAACAACGTCTCTCTTTGCCTTTTATTCCGTCCCTGTTCTTGACACAAGATAGGAACCAAAAGAAAAAAAAGACAACCAAAGCAAAAAAATCCCTTCATATTAAATAAGGGCTCCCTCATCAGCCAAACCACCTTCTTGTTTCTCACATATAACCTTTTTTCTCATATATCTTGTTAATTCCTTGTTTCTATATCTTGGGGGCCAATTCAACTCTAGAAGAAAAGATCACCAAATAGTACAGCCTTTTGGCTTTTGCAAATGCGGTTTATTTCCTTATAGTTTTGGATATTTTTATCATATTATTCGTCTTTTCTTGTTTACTATTGCCTAATCTATTTCTTGTTTGTTTCCATAGATATTGAAGCTATTTTATATAAAGCCAATAAACAGTTCAAATAATTCTCCCCAAGTCATCAGATAATCTCACAAAAAAAAGCAAAGTACATATATATGATATGATGTTATGTAGCAATAATCTCAAGCTTGAGCGCTACGCTCATTGTCGAATGATAACCCCAAAGATTGGGTGTATTCACAGACTTTGTCAGTATAATTGAAGAATCAGCGAACAATATTTCATGTTAAACTACCTAGAATACAACGCAAAATATTGCTGGTACAATACATTTACAAACAGCCTAGAAACACTCCTAAAGTGGTCAATACATTAATGATGCTACATCAAAGGCATTACTTCCACAGCCCAAAAACTAGAGTTATCGAGATGAAAATTGAAAGGAACTCCATGATTGGAATCGTGTTATATATGTATTTTTTAGCGATTGTATAACTCTCAAATATTTAATTTACCCCAGCGACTCCATCAACATAAAGATATGTTGATTATAAAAATAAAATAAAAATTGTTTGAAACAGTGATGAACAATGAACGAACGAAAACCCCTCAATAGAAATAGATAGTCGGATGAAGATAAGATCGACGATGATGATGATGAAGAAGAAGAAGGGTTAAGAAAAGAACATGAAAAAAAATAGTGTGAAAACATAAAGATAGGAAACCAACCCGTTTGTTTGAATGTGCCCCTTCTTTTGTCCTTTAACTCTCAAGAGAGGAGTTTCGTTTGGGGCATGAAACAAAAAGGAACACGTAAACGCTCATGGCAAAAAAGAAAAGGCACGACGCAGATAATGACCTGACTTTTTTTGGTTGTTATTGTGAGGTTTTTTTATTTGCCTTCACCACCACCAGACATGAGGATAAGGGCGCCAGCTAGGATGAACATCCAGTACCTAATGAAGAGAGAAGGAATATGTTAGCAACTGTTGATATCAGAAGAAAGAAGTAATGCAGTGCCATTAGCAAGATATTGTGTATATGCAATAGCGATGCTGTATTGAAAATCGGAGAGGGATCTTCGGAACCCTTGGGATCTTCGAGAGAGAGAGAGAAGGGTACAGAGGAAATATGTATTATGGGCATGACTAGTATAGAGAATAAAACATACTTTTGTAGGAAAGTCTTCTCCTCCTCGCTCTGTTGCTTGCGACCCGACGGAGAAAGCACGATAGGCTTGTTCAACTCTGGTTGCTTGCCAGTCTGGGAAACCAAGATAACAGCGCGCGGCGCACTATCGCGAGTCTGGCCAGCATCGACTCTGACTCCCTTGAGAGTTGCGCCTAGGATTTCACCCCGCTGATCAACACTCAGCAAGATGGACGGAGAAAATCCCTTGTCGAAGTTCTCCACGCCGGCCACAGTAGTGCTAGAGAGCCACTTGCCGACACCTGGCGAGGCTGAAGATGAAGGGGCGGAGGGACTCCATACGCCGATGCGCACAAGATCAGTATCTTCTGGCAACTCCGGGGCCTCATAGTGCCGCACCGAGGCTGTGGACGGGTCGGCAAGATCGTATTCGACGGTGGCCAGTAGTGCTGGCTTGGGAATGGCATCGGCGGAAGAAGATGATCGTGGGCTGGAGGTTATGGGCTGCAAGAAAATGTCGGTTCTTTGAAGCGCGTGGGCAATGTTGGCAACGGCTAGAAAGCCGGCCATGAGCGAGGTGAGTTTCATAGCGCTTGAGGATGTGGGTGAGATGGAAGAAAGTCGGTTCGGTAGATGTCAGATGGGTTTCGTAAAGCTCTTGGGTGGAAGAGAGTTTAAAAGAGAAGGGAGGGTTGGCAAGAAAGGCAAAGTGAATGAGATAAGAGAAAAAAGTGTGATATGTAGTAGGAGGAAACAAAGAGCTTGGCTAGAATGTTCTCTTCCAGAAGATAAGAGGAAGTCGTTCGTCCCTCGTATATCGTGGGCCGTGGGCAATTTGTAGAAAAAAGATGGAAAGAAGGAAATCTGATATTGAGGGGCCCCTGCGTTGAAAGCAACAGTAGCACTTGATGTATATGGATGTGTGGTATAGCAAGATCGGCAGCGGTCTGTCCTGTCCCTTTCACGACAATAGTTGGCGGTAATTCTAAGTGTATGACCTTAAGTAGTAATAAGAGTAGCAATTCCAGATAGAGAGAAAAAAAGAACGCAAAGATATGGCGAGATCTTATGCAGGAGAGTGAAGAAAAGGAATAGAAAAATAACGGTGCGTCGTCAAGCTGCAGGTGCAAGGAAAGGCAACCGGGAAGATCAATCGATCAATTGCAGAACAAAAGTCAGAATAATTCGGGTGCCTGGCTTAGTCGATTTCCTGTCTAGTTGTTCCGAATCGTATAAAGCTCGTAAAGATGTAAGTAACAATGGATGACGGTTGTCCTTTTTGTCTTTTTGTTTTTAATGTTGTTTATTTGATTTTGGCACTATTAAGATCGATCAAGATGGCCGAGCCGGAAGGAGGCCACGTTCAAACAAATTTAGAGAAAATAAGGGTTTGACAGTGAGAAAAGAAAGGGTTACACTAGGCGCTAGCAACTGAAAGAAGCACGATCGAAAAAACGGAGTCGTGGGTATCGTTGACAGTGGAACGAGCTTTATAAAGAGTAGCTTTGTGTATGGATACTTTCTAGACGGAGACTGTGGTGAACAGATAACAAAAAGTAGGAATAGCCTCTGGAGATGGATCATGAATTAGCGATATATCTATCGTAAGGGCACAAAATGCAGCTTTTAGGCGATTTATTAGTATTCAACGGTGAACATGAGAAGAAAAAGGAAGAGACTCGCATCTAGAACAAGCAAAAAGGAGCGAAGGGACACAGCGTATATGATAGCATAACGTATATATAGTCGATGTGAATATGCAAGTTGCTTAGCTCCTCCTAGATACCACAGCAGCTTCAAGTAAGCGAAGGCTTGTCGTAAAAAAAAAGACACACATCTACGCAACCATGTACGTACATACAGCATACAAAGTAATTAACAAGGACGGAAAACTGGTTTGGCCCCCCATCCTTTCCACTCCCCGTTTCCTTTCCATGCGCCCTTACCTTCTTCTCCTCCGCCTCCTCTTCTCGTCCTGCGTTCTATGACGAAGTTCATCCTCGCTAGGTTGATACCAGGCATCACATCACATAGCTGTGGGCGGCTCACGGGATATTCTATCTTTTTCCTACGGAATCGTTGTTGAGTCCGTTGTCGTCAACTTTACCACAAGAAGAAAATGGGTTGTGATATTGCATATGTATGTATGAGTGTGAGTGAGTGAGTGCTATCGATGGGCTGCGTATGACACACTCTCGACTTCGGGCGAGACAGCATACGTATGCATTCTTACACCATCTAATATCAACATACAAAATGTTTACAACTTGATTACTGTGTGTAATTTCACCCCCC